>JAKOPK010000072.1:0-96547 GCA_024195185.1 Coniferiporia weirii
ACTTGGTCTGTGCGCCAATCACGCAATCATTGCACCATATGTGCTTAGTCACTGTACACGTGACATATATTTTAAGACCATACCTATGGTGTGGAGGCCGGAAATCCAGGTTTCGTCTGAAAATGTGACTTTGTAATAGGGGTCATACGATAGTATGCATGTAGAACTGGCTCTGTGCCCTCATGCAGAATTACCTGTTGCGCATTTTCTATGTTAGTAAGTGAGGGAGCCCAGATGCAATCGGATATATGCATTCAAATCCAAAAACCTAAAATTGAACGATATGCCACCCCCTTTTGTTCGTCGTCGCTTTTTCTAAATTCTGACAGTTTCCCACTTTCCTTGCAACGGAGACACCTTTGTTGGCTCGGGAGTTGAAGTTCCATAGTATTTACTGTATTCATTTTCGCTGATGTGTTCTCATTATACATATGCATCCGTTGTTTAGGCTGACGTCTTGGACGAGAGTTTTGACTATTGTGTACAACGTCGACTTTTTTTACGAAAAGCTAGTAGCCGTCAGGCCTGTAGAGCGACATTTTTTCTGCATCATTTTGTGTTCGTGTAGAAGGTCGGGATTTGTGTTAATATTGTATGAGAGGACGCATCTCGTAGAACAGGAGAAAGGATTAGTACGTGATAGTAAGATGATTGTGATTTAGAAAAACGCGTTCATGTCGAACTCCGGGAGTGATATATTCTCCTTGGCAGACCGCATTAGGCCGCCTAGACTGGACTTCCGTACAGTTGTATCGTCAAATAGCTTCTCGTTGCTGCCATCTGGCGCTGCAGTCTGTTCCACACCAACGGAACCTGGTGAAGTCGGGCGAGTCGAAGGGTCCGAGGGGACATCCATATCGATCATGATGGATGCCCGTTGTCTGTGCCCAAAAGCTGGTCGACGAACATCGTTCGGGAGTGTGCCGAGTAAGTCATCTACATTATTTACTGTCCCCGGATCGCGTCTAGGAGTGGTCGGTCTATCAAACGACCATGATCTGACGAGGTCTAAGGCCAGTACGTGGCAGCCTTGCGTTTCAAATGAACTCTGAGGTCAGTGTTTGGAGGAGTGGGAGTTGTGACGGATTGGACGCACCCATACGGCAAAAGACGCGTGCTGTTTGTAAAACGAAGTTGAATTCAGTTCTGTCGGGGATCTCATTCGTGCCCTTCGCAGTTTGCAGAGTCTTCGATTTAAGTTGCGAAAACAGCAAGGCCAGACTTGGGTCATCGTAATTAGGGTCACCAATGTCTCCGATTGTAATATCTAGACATCTAGAGATATCTTCCAACGGTGACTAGTGGATCTATCAGCCCGATTTAGTTTAGTGTAAGGGTAGCGTTGTCCTCACCACTAAGATGCGCACCGCAAGGTCACGCCTGTTCATCAGCCAAAATGCCCAGCTAGCCAGCCATCTGTTTCCCTTCTCAAAAGCAGTAGGAATCATGACTGTAGTCAAGATGTCGTTCAGAATAGGCCTCTTTTCACCTAGCTCGACTACCCTCGCTAAAGCAACGGCCAGTTGAGGATCATTGAGGTATTTGATGCACACGCCTACAGCGTCTTTAAGACTGCCACCCAAGATGAAGAACGCTGCAGCATATTCAAAACGTTGCTTGCTGAGTAAAGCAAAGGCATTCTTCAGTGCCGCCGTCCGCCATCGAGGCTGGCTGAAATCATTTGATAGAAACTTAAGCATCATCGCCTGCTCCTTGTGCCAAGCGGCTTGTTTCCACAATCCATGCACTAATCTTACCTTCCCTAGAGCAAAATAAAACAGGGAACAACAAGTTGGGTCACGATAGTCGCCTGACATATATTGACTTCGTGCAATAACCTCCATCTGGGCTTTCTAGAATGGAAAAAGTAAGAACGACATAACAGGCGTTTTCTGATATCGAACCCACCATAGACTCAACGGAGTTTAACCAGAGGAATATTCCCAGTGCCCTCGCATCCGTCCATTTCATCTTGCCATCACACGCCGATATCGAGGCGCTTAGCAGGATTTCTTGGCTCTCGCTGTGGAATGCCCATACGATATCTCGATAACGCAGACGTTCACGACCGATCATGTGTTTTGTAGGTTGTTTGGAAGGGAAGGGATGAGAATTTGAAGAGACCGGAGACCCCGGAGGACTTGGGGAGGAGGCTCTCGCATTCAAAATGTAGAAAGACCGCATAGAAATCAGATATCGTAATCCATTGGAATCGAGTGCTCTCCTCTGTTCTTCAACCTAATAATAAGTGACGGTCAACTCTTTTCACTCTTTGAAAAAGCACGAAGTATTAGACCCACTTCAACCGTAGTTTGCAAGAGAACAATAAGATGTGCATGCTCATTATGAGTCAAGTGAGCAAAAGGTTCAGTTTCCAGTTCGTCAATAACGCCTTGTACAAGCGACATCGAAAATCGATGCTCATCCACGCTACCGGAAGAGTAAGATTAGTTCCGTGTGTACAATACTAGGACCCACTCGTTGGATGTTTCTGTGGTACTGCCGAATAAGGCCGAATGTTGAGGTTGACCGGCCGTTTTACCCTTAATGCCACATTAACCATTGCTCGAGAGATAAGAGGAACTTCGATACCGAATAGGCGTCGCTCTCCGATTTTAGAAACCGTTCCGTCGGAAGGTTTTCCCATTCTCCCGCAGATAGCTTTTTATCAGCAGCTTTCTTCTTAAGATAGGAATACAATTTCTTGATAATTTCTTTCACGAGTTCGACTTTCCCTGGACCATCGTTGAATTGTGAATTTAATCTTTAAGTTGCGGGCATGCTCACCCCATAACAGACACTGCAATATCATTTGTGGATGATAATCGGGCAGAGGGCCATTTAGCCAGGCAACACGCTCGAAAAGTCCGAGAGTTTCAGATCCGTTGTTCGACAGCTTCGACTGGCCATATTGTAACATATAAGGCCCTGCTCCAATCAGAAAGGTGCCCCCCGAAAGCCATATAGAGTCGGAAATCTGATGAGTTAGCAAACTGAAAATGTGTCGGTTGTTGAACAGATCTGGAGCGAAGTATCACTAACTGCCCGATGTCAATACGGCCGAGCATACCCCAAGCTGGCTCCTCGTTGAAGTATGACATCCGTTGTTGACATAGAATCAAAATGTGTTGAGAGAAACCAACCGCGAGAATTGATTGGTGATCAGGGGTTGATGTCCAGTCTAGGTCATTTATCACTTCTTCTCTTAAAAAAGGTCCCATCAGCAAAAAAAGAACATGAATCATATTTCCTCGTTGCTCACCCAAAATTGAACCTGAACTCTAATCCAGAGGCAAATTCAGACTCCTTAGAGTCCCAGATTGTCAGCTCATCGCCACCAGGGTCAGGGAACACTAATGAAATAAGCCATTCCCATAAGATCGGTTGAGAATGGGTTGATTAAGTAGTACATACCAAGCGCTGATTTTTTTGCCGAGCTACACCTTGCCAATCGATATCCAGTCCTCCCGGTCCTCACTCGACCAGTACATACCCACGAATGATGCAGGTTATCCTCGTCAAAGGACCAGAATGCGAGCTCCCCGTCTTCAGATATGCTGAGAAGTGCGTCATGCTCTCGCTCGCCGTAGGACTCGCTTCCGTCACTCCATGCCATTGGATCGACAGGGATGACAAGGACGGAAGCTTTGGAAGATGGTAAAGACACTACAGGGAGGGGTGTCAAAGCTAGCGTTGCGGAATGTGATGCGCACAAGGGAGGTACTTGAATCCGCAGTATTGAGTATGAGGGGGTAATGCCGATGAGGGAATTGGAAGTTCCAGAAGGTAGAGAAAAAAGCGATATTAGGCGGGGAACAGCGGTTGAAACAGATGGGGCTGCTAGCGAGGATTGATGTAAGGTTAAAGTCGGTATCCCGCCTAACTCAGAATACAATGCGATACGATTTCCGTGATCGAGAACGGCGACAAGCTCCGCCTTTTGCCATCGGCCCATGTACTTCAATTCTGCATTTCCCGGATGAAGCTGCCATGCTTCTACGAAGTCCTCTCGCACAATCGCTAGGCCTCTTCCTTCAGGAGTTCGCACGCACCTAAGAATTTTGGAGGTGTCGCTTTCCTTGATGTCCGGGCCCCATGACAGGAGATTCATGCCATCGCTCCCATCATCTAAAAACCGAAGCGGGTCCATTTCATACGTACGCAGTGGGGGGGAGGTGACAAAGATCACCGAAGAATGGCTGGGTGTTTTGAGGATGTGTAAGTGGCGTGGATACGAGAAAAATGTCGACGGAGGAGATTGGAGAAGAGTAAATTGCTTAAGAAGAGTAGGTGGTCGACGATCTATATTCTTGAATAACATTCAGCGTTAAGTATCTACCAAAACCTTACGACTTACAGCTACCGCTTTTATAACGAGTGAGTTGTCGGGAAAAACTCTGACGAAAAAGTCCCATCCTTCATCATTTAATTCCTTTAGTCTTCGATATCGTACATCGTCTTCAGCTTTGAAATGTTCGGATAGAATAGCATTGAGCGATCCTGCTAAAGTGTCCCTATGCAAACAAAATATGTTCGAGTGACGACTGATAACTCTGCCACTGACAAGGGAGACATCAGAGCAGAGATCCAGCGATGCATGAAGTTGAAGGAAATGCGGTGTATCTAGAACGGGGATAAAAACACGCAGAGTGGCGTCAGCCGTGACAGTATACAGGATATGGTCGTCTCTAAAAATATGAAGTGAAATGAAAATCCTGACTTCGCACTTCACTAGCGTTGTGTCTGCGCATACCTGCTCGAATTCTCTGAAAATCTCCAGATAAAATCTCTTATGGGCCTGGGGTGTCTCAGGCTTTGCAATAAGCCCCCTGAGGCTGTTGAGTATACGCGTACCGTGTTCTCGTCCTATAAAGCCATTATTTCCGCTAGCTAAGATGAAGGGACACAATTCATGCATACCCCAGATATAGTAGCGAGATGCATCAATGATGGGGAGAATCGCACTATAGAGCACGGTTTCGTGCTAAAATGGCGGTCGATAAACAGAACGACTGGGGAAGGTGGGTTGTTTTGAACATTACATACGAGATCAACCACTTCCTAGTCCATGAGAGGAAGTTGTCCTCAAGGCCCAATGTATAAACGGCTAGACCATGGACGCTTCCCACGCCGAGTAATCCTTCATAGTCTAAGCATCTTTGCTATTGCAGCTACCGACCACACACACCTGATTTACAATCAATGGCTGTAACGTCCTGTCCATCAGTTGCGGTGAGGGAGGAATGAACCATCCAAGTATCTTTCTGAGAGCCAGAGAGTGACCAGATAGAGATATGTGGACCCAAAGAGGCTGCAATCTGTTGAAGTGTGTGAGATGAACCGACAGTAAGGTTCGGTGGGGTACTCGCCAACTTCATGCCAGGTTCAATAGAGACGCAGTTGACGACCTGGGACGCATTTCGGACACCTGGAAACACTTCTCCGAAGCTCAGTATACGATTAAGAGCGAAAGTCCGGGCATCGAGAAGAACGACACAGTCAGCAAATGCGTACGCCTGTGTACGCAGCGTCAGACCTGATTGATTTATAAAAGCGCAAGCTCAACACGCACGAGAAGAATAGCATTGGGAAGGGTGAGGATATGCACATCAGAGGACGGGCAGCCCACGAAGGAATGTACAAGGTCAAGCATCTATTTTGCCGGCGACCGCCAACAATGAACGCGTACTCAGAGATCGGCGCAACTGCGCCCGCGCCCAAGCGTCAGTGGGAGGTCGTGCGTGCGGCGTGCCTACGTCAGCGTCGTCCACGTAATCTTGCGGTCACGTCCCCTAGTCCGCGTGCACTGAGGACACCACTACATACTGCCAGTGCGCAGCTACTCTTTCACCTTGTACAACCACATGCGTTTCTCTCGCCCCAGCGCGCTCGCACTCCTACTTTCATTGTCTCTGCCTTTGGTTTTCTCTTTTCCGTCTCAGAATGCGTTCAACGTGACCGTGTCGACCCACTCGAGCACTCTTATTGACGTGCTCTCGGCTGACCCGGACTACACATCTCTCCTCAAGCTTCTGCAGCGGGCCCTACTCGTCCCGACCATAAACAAACTCAATGGGAGCACCCTTTTCGCTCCCACCAATGAGGCTATCGATAGGCACATTGCTTCGCACCCCCTCTGGTCTGATGCGCTTACCAACGCTGAATTTGTGTATAACACGCAAGACAATGTACAACAGAGACTTCGCCAGGAGTTACTTTACCACATCCTTAACTATTCGATAACGGTTCCCACAAACGAACGCTCTTTGCGTGAGCATAAGACGTTACATTTTCCGCGTACAGAGGCAGAGCCCCCTTCTCGTGAACCACCGCCGAATCCTCCCTGGTTGCCGGTCCCGGGTGGAGCCCTGGGTGGAGAACCGCAGCGAATCCGCGTTGCTTCTTCTAAAGATAAAGTGATTATTGGGACGGATGCATTCGCGAAGGGCGGTGTGAATGTGGTTAAGGGTCAAGTTGACGGCGGTAATGGTATACTCTTTGGTATAAGCGACGTCTTACGCGTGCCTCCGGACCTAGGTGAGTGCAAAGTTAGTTGTTGTTCTGCACCATCTAAACGGATTTTGACAGCAATTGCCGCGTCCCAACACCCCGCTCTTTCGTATTTTAACAGAATAATCACCTCCGACATAATTTCGTTGCTAAATTCGACTTCCGGACTCACGCTTTTCCTGCCGGTTGATAATGCATGGGATGCGCTGCCTGCTATCGAACGCAAATATTTAGAAAGCAGGTTTGCAACAGATGACATCTTACAGATTCTTAATATGCATGCCGTGATCACCGAGGGCGTGCATTGGTCAGACTCATTTAGACCTGCATTGAACCGTGAGTTGTAATCCTTCAATATGCAATGAATACGCTCTGACACAATACTAGTAACAACGATTTCTGGCAGAGTTCTCGAGATTACTGTATCACCGGAATCTGAAAAGACGCTCATTTCGTCCGCCGAACTCATAGAACCTGACATTTACGCGTCCAATGGAGTCTTGCACACAGTATCTTCACTTCTTATACCTCCCGGCGCTTTTAAGATCACACCCGAGAAGTCGCTCCTTGCTCTCAACTGCACGTATTTTGTGTCAATGCTTCATTCTGTCGACCTTGTGCATCTTATCAATAATACCGAGTCTGAGTTTACAATACTTGCACCCACGGACGACGTTATCGAGCTTCTTGGCGGCGACGGAGATGGATTTCCAGAAGGAGGGAGCGAAGAGCTTAAGCGGGTTTTAAGCTATCATTTCTTGCCTGGGAAATGGACATCAAAGAAGCTGAAGGATGGCATGCTTGTGGAGACTGCACTAGAGGAGGATGGTCTTAAAGGGGGGCGTCAGGTTGTGGATGTCGGGGTTAGCGCCGGGGATGACAAACACAAAAAGGATAAGATCATTAGATTTGGGGGAGCTTCCGTCATGGGAGAGGTTTGTGAGTGCTTGTTCATAGGCGAATTGCAATATCTCGCTCTTGTACTGATGAGATATTTAGATGACGTCGGTAATACTTCTATCTACCTTGTGTCGAGACCCCTGGTACCTCCTTCCGATGTTTTGACGGCAGCTCTCCCCTCTCTTGATCTATCCCTGTTCTTGGCCGCGGTATTCTCTGCTGGCCTCGCTGATCGTTTAAAAGATACCCCATGCACAAGCTTTTTGATACCTGAAAATGATGGTTTCAAGCGTTTGGGGATGCTTGTTAGCTCCCATTTACTTTCGGCGTCTTCCAAGTCCGACCTTGAAAGCGTCATCCTCCATCATGTGCTCGACGACGTTGAATATGCCAAGGCTTTACAAAATGGCTCGCAGAGAAGTTATTCTACTCTAGAAGGCAGCGACGTACACGTTGATCGAGCGGAGAACGGCACTGTAGCAGTTAGTGCGAGCGGTGGTTGGGCAGGGATGAGTGCAATTGTCTCCATGAGAAATGTCTTGACAGAGACTGGGGTAATACACGAGTTGTCGGACGTATTGCTACCACGATCTTTCAATCTGACAATAGGAAAACTCGTTAAGGCTGCCCGAGGGACCACTATGTCCTCAATGCTCGTACGCGCGGGTATGGATTGGATCTTGAACGGGACGGCACCGCCAGAAGGATCGCCTTGGGCAGATATGGGAGTAGATAGCGCGGGCTGGACACTTTTATGTCCAACGGACGAGGCTTTCAAGGGCTACAATCTGTCAAAGCTTTATGAGGATCCCGATCGCTTGCAGGGCATTATTGAGCAACATCTCATCCCTGTTTCCAAGGCTCATGCTTTACGACTTGCACAGCTGGACTCATTTCAGACAAACAAGCCCCTTTTGCTGGACGACTCGGCTACATATACTACACTGCATTCAAGAGGCTCAGCGTACGGTGACATCATCTTCCGCCAGTCTGGGGCTGGTGAGAAAGGGGGATCAGGATATCTCGTCGGAATAAAGGATGCGCGCGGGACGGAAGGCAGAGGTGATTGGGCACGTGTACTGTCTTGGGGAAGAACGACTATGAGCGGTGGTGTTGGAGGCGTCATTCAAATCGACACGGTCCTCGTGCCATATCGTCCCCCATGGTGGTTAGAATACGGTGCACCAATAGGGGTTGGAGCTGTCGGTATCTCGCTTATTGGCCTGTTTTTCTTGGGGGTGCGAGCGGTCTGGCGTCGGGACGCTTCGGAAGCGACATATGAACCTGTTGGTGGCTTCAGTAATGAGGACGACGAAGATGCCTAGATTTTGTTCGTTTATACGAAGGACGATAGAGGTTTTTAATGCACTTGTATAATTAGTTGAAATTAGTTGATCATGTACTCCATAACATATTGGTGAGTTATACTAGCTGGCTCGGATTCATGTATATGCCTTTCGAGATGGAGAGGGAGAGGGAACTGGCAAGATGCAGAGATATATGGAACAGCCTTGCATGAAGTAGTACACGAAGGGTAGATCTGCCATCTTGTCTCATCAATAATGGATCTGAGATACGAAGGAAGCAATCTTCACACGGGAAAGCACCGTCGTACATGTACATAATACTTAACAAGTATTCTGCAAGGACTCCTGGACCCTGGTAAATAAAATGTTTATATTTTCTACCCCAATCTGGTGCGTAATTCCAACAGAGCTAACGGCATTTCCCGCGCCGTGTTAGATTGTGATACTGTACAATCAACGTGACGAGTGCAACGTCACCCCCGTGCAGCCGAGCGAGCCGTCATCCCCTTTATGTAAGTGGCTACATTTGGTGAGATTTTCCATTTATGTGCCCGACGTACTTGCTGCAAGTGAAGTCTGTATGATGCATCGGCGGTCCTGTGTACCACCATCATTTGCGTCAACAACAAAAAGCGTCGACCGCACCTCATCCCTTGCTTCAGTTGCTCCTCAATGGACTGTTTGTTAGCGTTACAGACTCATTTACTCTCAGTTTTCAGACAAGCTTGAAACGGGGAGCTGGGCTTCTGGGTGGGAAACCGGAGTAGACCTTATTATAGTTGGAGGCCGCGTGGGCGCTGTAACTGCCATAACGATCATTTATGGAACCCGACGTCCGAGTCCTGGGATCACAGCGGTGCGCCATCACCCATTTACTCTTCCTCCAACGCCCACCTTGACTCCTCGAGCGGTAGTAACCCATTCTTTCCAGTCGCCCATGCCTATCGAAAATGTCCCGATTCACAGATTGGACCAGCCTGATTCACGTCGTCGTTCTGTGTTCCTTAAGCAGTCCAATTTCACGAAGAAACACGGCAAGCGGCACCATGGATTCGACAAGGAGAAAGCACCTTACCCGCTGAGCTTTGACCGCTCTGCCCTAGACCTGTAAATTGACCTTTTCCCTCTGTTCTGCGTATGTAACGCTCATGGATTCCTGGCCGCAGTGATGTCATCGACCATATTTTCCTCAGGCAATTGAAGCAATCCGTGAGCTTTGTAAAGTTTGAAGATGGGCCTCCAAAGCGTTGTTTGGATCTGGGGTGCGGAGTTAGTGTTGCAATTTAAGATATGTCCTACCATATAGCGTGTTAACACATGCCAGACAGGGATGTGGATATTGGATGCGCTCAAAGAATGGCCGGATTGTCATTTTGTGCGTAGTATTGTACTTTTATTTAACAATTACTGTTAATTTAAATTCGTTTTTAACGGAAGGTCGGATTCGATCTCGTTAACATACAGCCCCCCTTGAGCATGCTGGATTTGGCTCATTCCCTGCGCGTAAAATGGGTACATGGAAATTTGTACGTTTACCTTTCCATAGGTCTTAGGTTCTGCTCTATAATCCGGATTTAGCTTGACGACCAAACTTCCCTTCGAGGACGATGAATTCGATCATGTGCATATTCGAGGCATAGCTCGTGCAGTCCCGGAAAACAAGGTCAATATATTAGCCCGCTGTACCACATTGCTGTTTCTAATTAATTCTTCAGTGGGGATATCTGTTCGAGGTAGCTCCGTTTAGCCTGACAAAACCGAGTTTCTGAATTTATTGCGCAGGAAATCAACAGGGTTCTTCGACCAAGCGGCTCTATCGAAATGGTAGAAGAAGGTAACGACTATCTATGTGATTTGTTCCGTGCTTACTTTGCCTCATGAACCCAGACATTCACTTCCCGTCTTTGCCTTGGTGGTATACAAAAGCCCTTAGGGCTCGGGATATAAGGCCTTCCATCCACTTGCCCGACGGATCTCATCGCCGATCATTACCTATGTCGCCACCCCCTACACCCCCTCGTGATGATGTCCCTCATGAACATGTACTTCTTGAATCACTATTTAACTCAGTCTTTGAGACTCGTTTCATCAATCGCGAACCCACCTGTGAGCAGCCTTTCTTGAGCGCAGCATTTGCTTGAATTAACATTAACACGTGTCGTTAGCTATACTGCCTAGCTACTTTGCGACATACTTTCGTCACGTTCTCTGTTCTCCTGTAATAAATTTTCCTACGCCTACTCTTCCGACGGTGCCAACGTACAACATCGCGTCGTCTGGTCGATTCATATCAACACCCTCCTTAGCTTCGGCTGCGAGAAACTTACGCACCCACAGACAGCAACCATCGTATTCTTCGACAGCCTCCGAATCATCGACGTTCGACAACTTGTCTGACGAGGATGATGAGCAACCGGCACAACAGCGGACGCCCCCATCAACTGATGACGAGTCAAGGTCTTTGGATAAATGTGACCCCTCAATAAATATACAGCCATACTATTCTTCACCGTCTGATGATACTACGACCGGCGACGCTTCAGAACTGGCTTTACTTCCTATATCATCTTTATCCGAAGCGACTTGCTTTTCACTTGCCTTCCAGCTGCATCGAATGTTCAATCTCGTTCTCGCATGTCAGGAAAGTATGTGGGAGGTTCTAAATGATCGAATTCGTAATCGCGAGTCCGAATTGAAGCGGTTGGGCTGGGATGATGACGATCTTGAGGCAGAACATGCCCGCCAGCGTTTTGACAAGTTCTTGGAGAGGTACCAGGGGTATGTTATTCCTCCTACTGTACGATTAACACTTACAATAAGTTCGCTCGTGATGTCAGTGATATGCAAACTCGAGCCGCCTTGTGGCAAAGAATGGCACTTTCGCAGTCTCCCGCCTTCAAGCTCCCTAAACAAGGTCGGATGACAAAGGCCGAGACGAATGACGAGGATCGAGTATATCACGCTGTGTTAAATGCACAGAAGCATGCGACGAGCGAGGAATTACGTGCACCGTGCAGGACGCTTCGCATTTTTGTTGGGTTCAAATCCGGGATGTGATCTTAGTTTCTCTTACCAACGATTCCCATGCTGTATTCCGACAAACTAGTAACGGCCTCGGTTCTCTTATTGCTTTCTATTTTCAGTATCTAAACTAGTACTTAGCAAGTCGTGTTGTTTTTGTGCTTTTTGTGTCATTAAAAACGGCATTAGTGCTATGTAATGTTAACTGCACTTTGTCCCCCAGAAATTAATGTTTCCAAGGGGAAGGGGTCTCACGGGCCGGGGTCGGGTGAAATTTCTACGGCCGCCGCTGCCCATCGACTGCCGCGGCTGTCCATTGTCAATATTCAGTCAGGCTCTTGTCATGCAACGGCTAGAAGGCCACAACTCTGGAGTCTATAAACAAGGTGACAAAAGGCACAACCAAGAAAAACATGTCCGTCAACGGAAATCCTCTCACGGCATTTCAGTACGATCCTCAGGTTGTCGGTGGCCCTTCGGCTTCACATGCTCCCCGTTGGTTTCGGGGACGTACCATCTTCTTGCATTAGTTTCCTTGGGCCTTGGTACCCTCCTGGCTACTACCACGTCATACTACTATCACTATACAGCATCTACTTTGTCGAACTCCAGCGTGAACGAAAAGCTACGCCTGTGGGACTTCGGCGTTCCGAGTTCTGGAGTTCCCTCCACATATTTACAACAATCTAAATCAACTTATACGATTGCTGAATCCCAAATTCGTGGAAATATCAGACCGGATACAACTGCGGTTGTTCTCAATTGGTCGCGTCTTAACAATGTCATCCTTATTGCCGAACTATTATGTGGTCCTTGGTTGGAGAACACTATTGCGCAGGTTTTTATCTGGAATAACAATCCTAACTTCACGCTCACTGTAGAAGTCAGTATCGTTTACGCTTATACACAGTAAATTGTTTCTTCCAGATTGACAATAACTTGAACCTGACAGGATTTTCGTGGAACAGGTTGCTCTGGCGAAAAGCTTCACATTCATAACTCCCAATCCAATATGCACTTTGTAGCGAGGTATATCGCTTGTGCAGAAGCTCAGACACCCTTTTGCTTTGTACAGGTTCGTAAACACATTTTTGTAACAGGTTCAACATCAAACGTTTTCTAGGATGACGATTATCTCGTACGACCTGAGATAATTCGGAATATGCACAAGGCGATTTCACAGTCTTCAACAATTCAATCGCTGCATCTGCTGCCTGCTCATGAGCATCTGTTATCTTGTCTACGCACCGTCACTACTATTGACAACTATATCACAACCACTTTTACATGGCTTGGATACGGGACATACTTAAAGCGTTCTTCTGTCAAAGACTTTCTCCGCTTGTTACACGATTTAAAGCTAACCGACGAGGAGACGAAGATGGCTGATAATTATTTCACAATTTTTTCGAATCGGCAAAAGCGGGACGAGGTTTGGTTCGATCATGGGATTGAACTGGGAGGCGGACAGCCATTTACAATGGGTGCCGAAGGCGACGCAAGAAACGATAGACACATGGTAGGTTGGGCATAGGTAAAGTTTTGACACTTCAATAGCTCATACTCCACAGACACAAGCCCTCTCATACCTGTCTTCGTCAGTCTCCGATCGCGGTGGCATTGCAGCAAATAATCCATATATTTCACCTGCCTATATATCCCAAAGTCGAGTGAGCCGGGCACCATGTCGGCTAGCGTCTTGCCTTCTGGAATCAAATATCGAGCTTCTACAGGACGGCCAACAAAAAGAAATCCAAGCTGCTGAGGACATGGTGTCTGAGGCTCAAAAGCGCTGGCTGGCTTTAGGCGAAGAAAGGAGACAGTGGTACATTCAGAACCCGCTCTCAGCCATGGTCGATGGCAGATCAGAAACAGCATTTCACAGCCGCGAAGGTGGGTTATTTCGCATTGAATGTGAGGAACATGTTGTAATGAAGGTTCGATAGAGGCGCAGATAGGGGACTGGATCGCGATGGACGCAATGGAGATTCTGGATCTGAATGAAAGGGAGCTTGAGCTCTCTTTTTTGGTGAACGCGGAGACTGAACAGCTTTTCCGCGATTGCACCTTCAGCACATCTACTGACGGTAATGGTTGGATAAGTGGATACCTGTTCATGGGTATTTGATCTCAACTGAATTTAACAAAGGTTGATTTCCTTCCCGAAATGAGGTGCCTTCCGACTGGCCAAGACGGCGCTGACGAAATGGCGGTCAGACTCAAAGAGTGTAGCGTCAAGGTCAACAATGAAGCGCGTTATTATCGCGTGATGTATACTGGATCCAGTGGGGAAATAACCGACCGGTTTCATTGGGCTGTACATGAGATGTGGTTACGATATGTAATATCGTAAATGGTTCATTAATATTATCTGCGACCAGGCGCCAACTTGACTCGAATTGAACTTGCGCGGCAGCTGTTTTCGTCTTTATGTAATTGCTTGTGACGTGCACGTCAATCACCAATCACCACACTTAACCCCGCATCGGGCTCACGCTGGGGTACAGCACCGCGGCATGAAAACAACGAGCCTCTTACGCAACTGCTTGTCCACGCCGCTTACCCTCCGTTGCCCCCCGCTCATTAAAAGTTCACTGATCCTTACTACACCTTCTGCCCTCACTTCTTTGCAGCACAGGCAGACATGCTGCACAGACTTTCTTCGGGAGTGCGCGCGCCGGCAGCGATGTTCAGGAGAAATGTCTCTATAAAGGTACTTATTCGTCAACCTCTTTTCATCGATGCCATTACAGCGAGATTTCATTTCTGTTCTGGAATCCTGTTCAGAACATCGTGTATGGTTCGCCGGAAGCAAAGCTGGACGGAGAAGTTGAGATACAACAGCACTCTAGAATAGTCGCTCGCGGGAAGTACCTGCATGTTTTTGAATGTAAGCATATTTCGTGGTTTAACAATCTATTGCCCAAGATTTCATCTTTAAGTCAGTCCACAAGGTAAAGCCAGGAGCATCAGAGGACTATAAGAAAGCCGCGTGAGTTCAAAAATTTCATTCGCTTCGATGTTTTGGATGCTCCTTTCCCCATCGAAACCTTTGAGTTTTGGCTCGCACATTCGTCCCTTGTATTTTTTATTATAATATTTGGTGATACTAACGTCGCTCCCCGGGACAAACAGCGAGAGCTACTACACGGGAATCAAGTCTGACCCGCAGCTCAACGTGAAATTAACGGGTAGCTGGGAAACCATCGTCGGAGATAATGATACGTTTGGTACGCAGACTGGAGCCAATTTCAACGATCCTATTCTTTTTCGCTCAGTTGTTCACAGTGCATATCACTGAGTATGAGAATCATGGAGGATTTGATCGTTCATTTCGTCTCATTCAAGATTCGGACGCAAGTTTACTTGTGTTTAAATATATGTTCCTGTATTGATCCGTTTGTTGCAGCACATCAAATCGTTTAATGGCATGCTGCCGTTTTTGACGTCGAGAACGACGCAGATAAACCAAGAGTTTGCGTTTTTCCCCTCTTCTCCCCCGCGCTCACAAGGTGGTATATTCGAACTTCGAAGCTACCAGCTAACACCGGGGAGTTTACTTGAATGGGAAAGTGCCTGGTATGTTCTTTTCACCAAATATACCGTCGAGGAGGAATAGTTATACAAAATCTTTGATTCTCCCGTAACAAGGCGAATAGGCATTGAGGCCCGTCGCAAGCTAATCGCCCCTGTCGGAGCGTGGTTTTCGCAGATCGGGAGGCTCCACCAAGTCCATCACTTGTGGCAATACCCGTAAGATAGCTTTGACCGCTCCCTGCCGTTTATTATTAAGGACTGACGCAGGGACTTCGAAACACGGAGCGAAATCCGCGAGAGGGCATGGCAGGTGGACGGTTGGAGCGACACTGTACACAAGGTTAGAGAGTCGAACCAGTCTCCTGGGGCTCAATTGCTGACTTTACACGTGCCGTTGGGAAGACTACCCAGCTAGCAAAGTTCATGGACTCGACGATCCTCGTACCACTACCCTTTAGTCCGCTCAAGTGAGCGTGCGCTGGGAGCAGGGAGCTTAGGCAATTAGGTGTTCTTTCCCAATTGTATGTGGATGACCTAATTAGACTTCAGCATTGTGCACGGAGTGAATCATGCCCACAGCACCACTGTAGCAAATGCCCATATATAGTATTTAGCTTCTGGCACTAGTCCTAATATGGTCCTGATCGGTAACGAAAACCCAACACTTGAGTGTCGGCGACGTCATTGGCTTCCGGAGTCATGGTGAAGCCAAGATAGAAAGCCCACTGACGGAGCGGGCTCGCTTTATAAAGCTTCAAGTTTGCTCCTTGCTCGCTTACTATCACTATGGCCTCCGCAAACTTTTCGCAGCCGGACTCATTTTCCCAGTCAACCGCTGGTCAAGGGGATTCAAAGAAACGGAGCAGTCGAGGCATGTCCACGACAAGTGGTTGAACCTATCATTTTAAGCCGTGTCAGTGCTCAGCGAACATTCAGCTTGCGACCAGTGTCGAAGGACCAAAAGTAAATGCAGGAAGCCGACAGATCCGAACCGGCCTTGTTCCAACTGTGTAGTGGCGGGGCTGAGTAAGTCTTCTATTGTACCAGTGGTATTCATAGGATAGTGGGGCTGACGTGTAATTTGACCGCTAGCTTGCACGTATCAAGGTATAGCTCGCCCAGCACACCCCGACCGACAATAGCTTACGTGCGCATAGGTCCCAGTTACAAACGGGGGCCACCGAAAGGCTACATTAATGCTATTGAGCAACGCCTACATCAAGTCGAGGCTATCCTCGGGGTAATAGTCAGCTCGAACGACATGTGGTCACAAGGTATCATTGCTGGTCTGAAGAGGGATGAAATAGCGAGGGAGATAATTAACCGCGTGGATTCTGGTCCGTATGGTTCGACCAGTCGGGGAGACATTGGCCCTTCCCGCCAAACGGATTTTTCCTCGGCCGTCCAGCATCTGGAAGATTCTCGAGATAGGCAAGACATGCGCGCTTCAAGAGAATCTAGGCTGAATAGAGAGATTGTGTCTTCATCCCAAGGTTTACTAAGGGACTGTTTTCGCGATTTCGTCTTTACTTACCGTGCTGTCAGATGTTCTCCCTGCTCCTACTCCGGAATGGTTGGAACGACTTTCCGAAATATTGGAAGAGAGCGTCTCACAAGCCTTATCTACCCCGTCGGACAAGGTCGAGTCTTCACCGGAAGACAGAACGTTCGTACAGTTTTTTTTTCAAGCATCATTGATACCAGCTCTAACATTTATATGCGGTCTAGGGGCACAAGTTTCGCCACGAGAGATGTATTTTCAGGTGAACGCACTAGCTACCAGATTAGATCTAATGCTTACTCACCCCAGCGAGTGACGCTGAGGAGAAGTTAGAAGATGAGGAAGCTATCGGTAGTCTGTCGGTTGATGAGCATGATGAAGTCAGTCATGATTTGTGGACAAAATATTAATTTCTGAGCTCGGCACCTCTAGATCAGATACCACGCCGAACTCAGTGGAATGCCACTCCTTGATAAACTCACGGACAATCCAAGTGCCCGTAACTCTAGCGGCATCTGGTGTGTGGTATTTTACAGATATCTTCCGTTTCTTGATTAATCATATTGGGTGCAAGGCGCCTTCCCATGGCGCGTACTTGGCCGTATGCCCCGATGAATCTAGCAGAACTCGACGACAATGAAGATAACATACCGGTGCAATTGCCGCCGGTCGAGCATCAGGATCTTTTAATCGAGCTTTATTTCACCTATATTCATCCCGACTTACCCGTACTCCACAAGCCGACCTTCATGGGACAATACGCAACAAGGTTGAATCATTTTTCCTCGTTTTACTCCATTTCTGACCTATAAATTTGATGAATGCGTGCGTGTATAGCAAAGTGCATGGGTTTGTCTGTGATTCCTGGCTCATTTTAGCGAAGAAACTAATAATTTAACCTTTTCGCCGGTGTCGATTATGATGGAATTTAGATTTTCCGCCCGTTCAACCCAAAAGCTCTCCAAGCTTCTGTTACTTTCTATTTTCACTGCAGCGAGTCGGTTAAACCCGAACGAATTGCCTCCGCCAAGGCCGGGGCAAATGTGGGAAGCAGGCTGTATTTATCTGGCGTCCGCGCGCCGTCTTTTAAGTACGATTTCCCTTTTAACAGCATTGTCGCATAATCCAGAACATTATCAGATGCTAAAATTCACCACTCCTCACTCTCGACATGTCAAGCATTAGTCATTCTGGCATATCGAGAATTCGGCCTTGGTGAGATTATTGTATTTTCTGTTGTGTTTCACATCTTGATGACTGATGCCGATTTGTCATTCAGGTTCATTGGAGCAGAGTTATATTTACATGGGTGAGCGTAGGTCAAGATACATTGTGTAGAACACCCTCTCAATGTTATTCTGTACTAGGGATGGCAATTCGAACGGTGAGGGAACCCTCCTTCAATGCACGTTTGCAGCGACATTTACTTGGATTCCCAGGCGCAAGACCTTGGTTTACATCGCGCAGCTGATCAATGGCAGCGGTTTGGTGTAGACATATTCAGTCCCGCTCAAAAGCAAGAAAGAAAACATGTTTGGTGGAGCTGTGCTATTGCTGATAAGTAAGTTGAACGAGCATACCCCTTCGGCTTGCTAGCTGAATACTACGGACAACCGCTCCCATAGATATATATCTTGTTCTATGGGTAACTTCTATTAACTTGCCTGTTTAATACGTCTTATGAACGCGACTCGTCATGCCTGATAGGACGACCTATCACCATTTCCGAGCGCAACTATGATACTGAGCTACCCCAAGATCGCATGTCCGAGCCACCATATGAGATGATGGTTCTCTCCTTTTTCCGGGTTCCCAGACGTATATGTTGACAGTTGTGCGTTCGTTCTAGGAAGAAGAGATAGAGATATGGCAGCCCCATCCAGCCATCCGTCCGGCAGGGCCCCACCGAGCCATGCTCAGTCACACATTATCCTCATTCACAGCTTCTGCATCGTTGTGTAAGTGTTACTAATATCAATTCGCTCACGTGTTCTGTTACGAACGCTTGCTTTTATAGCGATAATTTTTGAGAGAATTGTTGAGAATATCTATGCTGTCCGCCAGAAGACCTGGGAGAAGAGACTAAAGCTTCTCATAAGATTAGAAAAGGAGTTGAACGATTGGGTCTTTGGTTTACCTGCTCACCTGCATTATGACTTATCGACAAGACGTCCAGTTCCTCCTCACGTCCTCGTCCTTCATATTCAGCACTCGGCAGCCGTGATTCTGTTACATCGCAGATTGTGAGCGATTTTAGTTCGGGTTTATAGTGTAACTAAATCTGACCAGCACTTAAAAAGTATCCCTCGCATTCGAAAAGAGTTTGTGACTGTCCCCTTTTTTGCTGGCCTCTGGAGATGATAACATTACGGAAATATCAGAAATGCAGCCTCAGAACATGGGATAAACACTGCTAAGGAATTTGAGCTTTGTCAAGAAGCAGCTGATAAAATTACAGGAATCGGTTTGGAATAGTCTGCCATTTATGCGGGAGTTGCGAACATTAATACAACCGTATTCTAGTCTTAGTCCTTAGGGACATGTTCTCTTTGAAAGCGACGTCTGCCTTTTTGCCTTCATACCTGATGTCTGCGGGGTACGAGTCTTTACATTTAAACGTCACGGGTCCTATAAACTAATTCATTAACACAGAATCGTCCATGTCGCAGCATGTAAGTTCTAAAAATTGTCGCTACTTTTTCAAGTCGTACAACGCAATATTTAGTAGCGATGAACCACAACGCGGCTCACGCGGCTGTTGCCCTTCAGGACACTTTGTCGTGTTTAAAAGACATGGAGGTGGGAGGATTTATCGCACGGCTTAGTCTCTCGACTTGTACTGAAAATTGTAAATCCAGTATATCTGGCCGGGTGCAGCGCGGGACTGGGAGCTTCTCAACAGTACGAAGATGAGGTTCGAAGAAAGACCTGCACCAGGTGCTGAGATTTCCAGTCGTTTTCCGCCCGCGAATGATGTTGCAGGAGCGTACACAACGGAACAAAATGTACGTGCAATTCTGCAAGACTGGATGATGATTGGCCTTCTGATTAGCTTAGGATAAGGATGCGAGCATGCACCTGATGGCACATCTACTAGGATTGGAGATACCTGGCGTCGCAAATCCGACGGTCCCAGCAAGCACATGGTCGAGGGGGATGCCGTCTGCATACGCGAGTCCTGAAGGGTCTGCCAGTGGGCGCCTCGGTCTGCCGGGTGCGCAGCCTGAGTATGGAGGAACATCGAGTGGTGGCGGCCCGAGGAGCGCGGGAGCGGGGCCGGGATTGCATGAGAGGATGCAGGCATACCGGCGGACGAGCCCTGCGTTCGATGGATATGATTTCCAGAGCTTTACGAATGCAGACCCGAGCTACTGATGGGGTAGTATTGAGGTAGACTGTGCTGTACGTAGATTAAGGGCGGCAAGAAAACATGGATTTTGCACGATAGCTTCGAAGTTCTTTGCTGTCGGCAGTGGGCCCTGGTTACGGCATGCAACTAGCGGCGCCTCGGCCGGAGTGTAAATCCTAGTATATCAAGGGTGGGAACAGCTGGACCCACAAACCGCTCGGCTTTGCTTCAGCCACATACTCTCCATCGACCGTTCCCCGACTGCAGCTCGTCGGCGCGTTCGAAATGACCAGTCTCCGGTCTCTGCTCAACCCAGAGTCTCCCTCCCAACAGTCAAAATGGTGTGTTGCAGCACCTCCTTCAGAACGCGTCCTCGCTTACTCCGTCCTCGGCGCTGCCCAGTCCGCCCCAGAGGTCCGGCAAAGCCAGCTCGCCTCTCGTTGCCTCCTCGCCCTCAGAAAGCAGGGGCTCTTCGCCAGACACTCAGAGCGCAGAAACACTCGCTTTCCAGGCCGAGAGCACCTCCCACCCCCCTCACGAGAACTGTCCCGACTCCCTCGATTGCCTCCCCGACACCGAGGGTAGACCTCAGCACACATTACCGGTTATCTTGCGCTGTACAATCCTTGGCAGTGCCAAAAGGCGGCTTACTATCCGTGATATATACGCCGCCATGGAGAAGAAGTATCCGTACTACAGAACCGCCGGTCCGGCGTGGAAAGTGCGTAGTGCCCCTTTCATGCAAGACACCTCCTTCATTTGTTCGCTTAGCAATCAGTCAGACATCACCTTTCGTTAAATCGTCTCTTCGAAAGGCAGGCTAAGCCTGTTACAGAGCCTGGATTTGGCTCGTATTGGACTGTGAACTTAGACGCACCTCCTGGCACAAAACGACCGCGAAAGCGCGGCCGCCAGAGCAAGAACATCCCCGCCTCGACGTGCGATCCGGAGCCCATCCGGCGTGGGAGACCCAAGAAATGCCCAAAGGAGGGATTTGAGTACGGATCAAACAATTTAGCCTCTGCGTCCATCTACGCTGGCAACCACTCTTCACAGCAGTTTCGGCTTCACAGCGTGCAACACCTGTCAGCGGTTCACAATCAAGACGACGACGACGAGATGTATGATACCCTAGACCCGCAGGAACCGTTCCGATCCATCACTTCGGATGATGCAGGCGATAGCGATGAGGAACCTCCTGAGGACCGTCCAGTCTGGGTACCGAATCTCGACCATCGACCATACCCTCCTAGTCCTAGGTTACTTGGCGATTTTAACTACATACAGGGAGCAAACGAACCGACACCCAGCGTTGAACGCCTCAGAGAAGAGATCAGGGAACTGCAGAGACAGGTTATGGTGTCATCAGCCGTAACCGAGAGGATGGCAAACGAGCTGAGTGATGCGCATGCTGAAATTGCTCGTCTTCGACTCCAAAACGAATTAATTGAGCGAGGAATGGGGGCTGACACTGGGCAGAGGTATATTTAATAAGTGCATACATGCCCGTCTTTTCTTTGTTTTTGCAAGAGGTTGGGTCGCGCGGAATTTGGTTTGGACTTAGCGCAGGGAAAAGGAGGGGGGGGGAGTAGAGCGGACTAGGAGCGTGCTACAACGTCTGCCTGCTGGTAAGGTGCGTAAACAGGTATAATACTTACTCATGTCTTCTGATCGATTGCGTTGACAGGACCCATCTTCGCAAACGTTTATTGTTCATTGTCATCCTCATTGTTACTTGCCATATCATTTTTTCTTTTCCATTCCGGGGATCTTTGCACATTGTATTGTAGAGAAGATGTATCTCATACTTCTGAGCGCGCACGAGGCATTTCGAAACCTTGCAAAACTTGCACTTTCCCTACTGTACATCTATATTGTACGTACATTAAACATACAATTCGTAATGATTTGTCGCACAGAAATTCGAGACACGGCGCATATTTGCGTTCCATAAGCGGTTACTTAGCCTTTTTTGTACTTTTCGGTCGTCGATCGTCCGTCGACCCAACTCACCATGTCCCGCCTGAAAACACAGTGAGCCTCGTCTGCATATTGCTTTGCATGGCTGCATCTAACCATAGTCCAAAGCTATGAAAAATCCCGGGTGATAGGTCCTCTCCACACAGGCGGGCCTGTCGCCATCACTCAGGATGGTCTGTATATCGTGACCTGCGTTGCCGAGGAAGCTGTTTTGACGCGACTTAGCGACGGACTGGAGATTCGTCGGTTTGTTGCTGCAAGTGTCTTCGCCTTTGTCTTTGGAGGAACGGCTCTGACGGGCGGTGCTTTTTTAACAGGACTCGGAGACAATCCACTCGCTTTGCTTGACACCGTCTTTGTCGCATCTGCTCGTCTTTACGGCTTCCCTCAGCTTGCACATTTATGAAAACCCACTATCGGAGTCGGCTCCTGGTGGGGCCGTACGTCCGACAAAAACGATCTCGAAAGCCCACGAGGCTCCTGTTCATGTTTGCAAGGTCGATTCATTATCCACCTTGTTAGCCTCGGGATCCGCAGACGGAGTCGTGAAAGTATGGGACATTCGACGTGCGTTCGTCACTCATGTGTTCAAGGGACATGGTGGCGTAGTCAGTGCATTGTTATTCCGCTATGTCCACGATACAACCACGGCGGTCTCAACGGATCTCGTCCTGCACCTGATTTCCGCTTCCGTGGACACGCGTCTCCGGGTTTTTGATCTGTCCCCAGCCTCGGCGCGATCAGGAAACGCGAGGCCTATTGCTGTTCTCGAGGGCCATGTCTCTGTACCCCGTGGACTGGATGTTACGCACGACGGAAGGTGGCTTATCAGTGGTGGTCGCGATTCCGTGGTTTTGCTCTGGGATTTCCATTCGGGGTCAAGCAAGAGAAAGGAAGGCGAGAGTAAGAAGCCTACACCCATTCTTGCGCGGACTATCCCCGTTCTGGAACGGGTAGAGTCTGTAGGCTGGGTGGACGATGGCGGTGAATCACTTCATTTCTTCACTGCTGGTGAGAAAGGTGTTGTAAAGGTATGGGATGCTGTCCAAGGGACGACCCTATTTGCGTTGAACGAGGGATTCGTGGATGACTCGGAGCAGCAGCGAGAAATCCTGGATGCCTAGTATGTCTGTTTCTGTTATTCTTACAAAATGTCAAAATCGATTTAACGGCACTTATCCAGCCACATCCCTGAAATTGCCGCCATCTTATCCGTTCATGCGGACCAGAATCTTCTTCTCCACTCTCTGTCGAGCAGGATGATAATCAGACAACTTGTTGGCTTCAACGACGAAATTATTGGCGCAACATTCATCTCTGCCACTGGTCCCGACTCGCATGTTGCCATAGCTGCGAACTCTTCACTCGTCAGAGTCTATTCCGTGGATGGCAATGATGCTCGCCTGTTATCTGGACACTCTGGCATGGTTTTGTGCCTTGATCATAGTGCAGACGGGCGTATTTTGTCAAGCGGAAGCAAGGATAAGTCGGCTCGGCTATGGTCGTATTCAAGCGTATTATTGGAATGGTCTTGTGTGGCGATCTGCGAGGGTCACTCAGAAAGTGTTGGAGCCGTTGCCCTTTCACGAAAGCTATATGAAGGGTCTAATACTTCGGAAGAGAAGCCCCGCTTTTTATTCACGGGAAGTCAAGACAGAACGATAAAGATGTGGGACCTCTCGGCCTTCTCTTTTGATGCGAATACTCCACATCGATGTAGGAGTCTTGCAACCCATAAGGCTCACGAAAAGGACATCAATGCACTTGATATATCCCCAAATGATCAGTTTCTTGCTTCGGCGTCGCAGGACCGGACGGCTAAAATTTACGAGATTGTCTACGCATCGAATGGATCGGCTGGTGTAAAGGGGGACATAAAGCTGTTAGGTACCTGCAAGGGGCACAAACGAGGTGTCTGGACTGTTCGATTTGGTATGACGGAGAGAATCTTGGCAACTGGCAGTGGCGACAAAAGCGTCAAGCTGTGGAATCTAGACGATTTCTCATGTATCAAGGTCGGTGATATAATATACGGCAAAGGGATTTACTAACGGATTAATAGACCTTCGAAGGGCATACAAACTCAGTTCTTCAGATCAGTTTCTTAAATCAAGACTTACAACTAGCTAGCACAGCCTCGGATGGTTTATTGAAATTATGGAACGTTCGCACTGAAGAATGTATCGCAACAATGGATAATCATGAGGACAAGGTGCGTGGACAACTTTTCGTATTGCGTCTATGAATTAAAATAACACAGGTCTGGGCGTTGGCCGTAAACTCAAGCGAATCGATGATTTTAACTGGGGCTGCAGACTCTGTGGTTACCTTCTGGAGAGACTGTACGAAGGAAAAAGAGTTAGAGCGCCAGGCTGACCGCGAGGAGGCGGTTCTCAAGTAAGGAACTCGATGTTGTCGCGTGCACGTCAGCTGATCTCTGAATAGGGAGCAAGATTTTATGAATTATATGACCATGAAAGATTATCGAAATGCCATATCATTAGCGCTAGCGATGGACCAACCTGGGCGACTTCTCAAGCTTTTTAAAGAAATTATATCGTTCGAATCGTTCAGTATATCTGATACCACAAACAATGGCTCCGTCACAGGTCGATCGGATGTTGATGTGGTGCTGAAAAAGCTTCCGGCTGTAGAGTTGGCGATGCTCTTACGGTATATTCGGGATTGGAATGCGAACGCTAAAACCAGTTCTGTCGCTCAAGGTGTATTGAACGCGCTTTTTAAGTTGCGAACAGTCGATGATATCGCGGACGCATTCGAGTCGAGCGGCACACTCGTTCGTACCCAAAGAACGGCAGTCGAACCAGTCTCTCTCAACGAGTTGGTCCAGACTTTGATTCCATACACCGAGCGTCATCTTGCACGCTTGGACCGCCTCGTGCAAGATAGTTATATACTAGATTATGTGCTTGGGGAGATGGATGGAGGGTTACTCGTGAATGATGATGAGATGGAAGTGGAAATCTAAGGCGAATACTGTAGCCTAGCATGAAAAGTACCTTTATGTGTCATGTAATATCTTATTGTTATATTCGTGTAGCCTTATTGAATACAGGAGATTCGCTTCCCTGTTGTACTGCGGCTCCTTGAATTTAACCGTTTGTTCAAGTCCATTGTTGTTATCTGTCGCACTTGGTCTCACAGACTTCGCGAATGGAGACTAGGTCTGAAGCAGTATTATTTTAATAGTTCCGAGATCTGAGTCAATGAAATAGGACATTAACAAGACAACGACAAGTGGACGTCAATATGTAAAACACAAGGCATGGCCGAATAGATAGTACGGATGATGGTGTCAGGTATTGAGCTCTGACAGTGATCATCCAAACGTTTGACTCTAGAGAACGCTGCGTTAGGAAATCGGTGCACCAGGGAGATGCGAACAAACATACCGAGCGTGCACTCCGCTTGATTTTTGACAATCGCCACTCGTCCGGCTTCTCGTACTTGTTGAATAGCGGTTCGATCTTTTCCTGCTTTTTCCGCTTGCTGATCTTGTTTGCGTCAGCCACTTTGAAAAACTGTGGTGCGACTTCCACCAGCCATTTCGGCTCGATCGCTGTAACTGTATGACAGTACTCTCGCGTTGTCAAAATGAGCTCATTGTAAATAAGCCATTCTGGCGGGCGGTTAAAGAGGGCGCTGGAAGGATGAATATACACAGGCGTTCCTTCAACAAGGGTCTTGTAGCCCTCTTGAGGATCTTTCTTTGCAGCATTGCGGAAAAACCCTGAACAAATGGCTCGCCGAACACGGTTGTAATCTCGACCAGCAGACAGAATATCGTGTTTGTACCTGGTAAAAATAACCTAAGCATGGACATGTATTTGCTTATCCAGACGACTTGCCTGTCCATAATTCCAAGAAGTTGCTTCCGTACATCTTGGGCACGACGCATACTCCTTGCTTGTATAAAATTCTCGTAACACCAAGGATTAGAGAATTTACTCGCTTTCCAGCCGTTATAGACCGTCAATAAGGTTAAATGGTCGCCTTCCGGCTGATGAAACTTGGCTTTCTTAGAGTCTGCCTGGGCCTGTTTTTCTTTTGGTCGATAAAAAACATTTTGCACGGAAAGCATGGCAACGATGGATAGGATTTCCTCAGAGCACCCAAGCTCTACTGACGCAATCAGCATCTTCGCCAATGTCGGCTCCATAGGGAAATCCGCCATCTTGCGTCCTAGGCGGGTGAGCAATCCTTCGTCATCCAACGCTGAAAGAGCATATAGCTGCTCAAGAGCTGTTAGCAAGGTTTGTGCTGGAGGTGGATCCATGAAATCGAAGTTTAAAAGGTCGTTAACGCCCATGGCTTTCAACATGAGGATCGTGCTTGACAGGTTAGAACGCTGTATCTCGGGGATGGGGTTCGGCAGCATCTCATTTCGGTAGGCAACCTCAGTGTATAAACGGTAACATTTGCCTGGGCCAGTTCTCCCAGCACGGCCTGATCGCTGACGCGCCTGTGCCTGTGAGATGGGCTAGTTGAAGAGTGAGAACTGGGTTCAGTCAGATGTGAATTAATGTCTGCATACCGTCACCACAAGAGAATCCATTCCCAACCGAGGGTCGTATGCATTTTGTTTCACAAAGCCAGGGTCAATGACATAATAGATGCCATCGATGGTAATACTTGTTTCGGCGTAGTTTGTCGCTATAATAACTTTCCTCGCACCCGGAGGGGCAGGTTCAAAAATCCTCGATTGCATCTCCGATGGAAGTGCAGAGTAAACCGGGAGAATTAAGAGGTCCGGGACTTGGGGACCAAGAGCCTTCATCCGCTCATAAAGAATTTCGCATGATGTGTCGATCTCTTCTTGACCTGTCAAGAAAAGTAGAATATCGCCAGGAGGCTCGGAAAGATGTATCTGCATGATAGTAATGAGGGAAGCATCCAAATAATCGGATTCGGGCTCCTTAGTATAAAGGATCTCGACAGGGTATGTTCGGCCAGGAATGGAGAAAATCGGGCATTCAAAGAAATATTTTGAGAATTTTTCAGCGTCCAACGTCGCGGAGGTGACGATCAGTTTGAGGTCGGGACGCCTCCTGACGGCTTCTAAACCATTAGTCAGCACAAAATTGCAAACACACTTTGGATAGAAGATGAGACATACTCTTCAAGAGCCCAAAAAGAACGTCAGTCGCGATAGTACGCTCATGAGCCTCATCCAACATGATTACCGAGTATGCGCTGACATCTGGGTCCAGCAAGCACTCTCGCTGAAGCATACCATCTGTCATATACTTGATCCTCGTATCTGGACAGGTACAATCCTCGAAACGGATGGTATAACCAACTTCTTGGCCTAGTCGGCAGCCAACTTCTTCCGCAACGCGCTTTGCCACTGACATTGCAGCGACGCGACGAGGCTGTGTACACCCGATTTTCCCCCGGTCAGCAAAACCCTCTTCGGCAAGATATTGGGTCATTTGTGTCGTCTTCCCTGAACCCGTATCCCCGACAACAATTAAGACTTGATGCTATTTTGTACTTGAGCATAGTCATCTCTATGAAAAATTATGATCACTCACATCACGGATAGCCTGTAACAAGGGATCACGAAGTTTATAAATGGGCAAACTTTTCCGCTGGTCCTGAATACTCAAGCTCGTGATTTTTCCGAATGTCGTTGCCTTATTGAAGGTCGCTTCCTTCCATTGTGGAACCTCTTGAGCCTTTTGACTCATCAAGTTTCCTTTCAAATCCTGAGCAAACATCTTTTCCTGTGCCGTCGCCATAGGGTCAAGCCATGGTGCGTTAAAATCGCGAGCCTCGGAATCTGCCTTTTCGTTTGCCTCCTGTTGACGCAACTCTCTACGTTCCTTTGCTAGGGATGTGCCGGCTAGCGCTGCACGATTGAGAGAGCCATCCGGTGCCTTAACAATCTTAACCGGACTGAGATCAAGCGTTCGCTTTGTTTGCCCGGAAAGGAAAGAAGGCTCGTCCTCGCGTACTTCAACGTCCAGCTCTTCTTCAACCTCAGCCTTGGCCATAGGCGAGTTAAATTCTTCGTCGAGGTCAGGATACTCTGATGCATCGATGACGCCGGACGAAATGAGCTGTTTTATTTCCCATCGCTCAGGGGATGTTAGCCGTTTTGCAGACCTCACCTGGGATGACAAATCTGCAGCGACTTGAGCACCCAGCGGAACAGCGTTCGCCCCAGAAGATGCTCTAAGAGCATGTTGGCGCTCTTCCTCCGCAAGCTCGGCCTCAGATTTGATACGCAGGTGTGGAGTAAGATCCCTGCCTGTCTGCTGATCAACGTCCTTCATAGACAGGCCGATACGAGTTCCGGCAACACTCATCACTTTTACCTTGACGAGTTGTCCACGACTTAGCAAATCAGACGCGGAGTTAGCACGACCACCCTGCTGTATTGCCGATATATGCACAAGGCCTATATGAAAATGTGTGAAAATTTTAGCATTGCGGAACGTTTGCCGAAGCTCACCCTCTATTCGCCCAGCAACGCCTTCCAGCGTTATGAAGGCACCAAAGTCCTTCAAACTAGAGACCCGGCCAGAGTAGATTTTGTAAAGGACCGGACGATCGTCCGGCTGATTGTGACCCCTTCTACCACTTCTTCTATCGTCATACCTTTCATCCCTCCGCCCTCTCGGCGGGCTTGATGTTTGTCTTCGGGGAGAGCGAGAGCGACTTCGTCTTTGCCGTTTTGCCGCACGTTCGGCCTCTCCATCATTAAGAGAAACTTTTTTCTTTTGAACGCCTTCCAGCTGGGCCATCATATCGTCCACCTCCTTCATGAATATGTCCTTCTCTGCAGATGGCCGCCATTCCTGGTCTGGAAGTGCAAGTCCGGGGAACAAGCGCCGCTTCTTGTCCTGATCGTCGTTAGGGGCACCCTGCAGTGCGTTTGATTCCCCGGGCACAGACAGTTTCTTCTTGTGCTTCGGGTGCATGCTGAGAACAAGACGATCAATATTTTCGACAAATGAGTCGGGAAAGTCGGCGCCGGTGTCCTTGAGTTTCTGCTTGAACTCTGGTAAAGACTTGGAAACGTCATGTAGAGAAATAACAAATTCCGCAAGGGTCTTGTCGTTGATACCAGTATAGTTCAGAACCTCTTGTGTTATTTTGGCGACGAGGGAGAGGACCTCAAGTTCGTACAAGTCATCCGCCATGGTGAAAGCCTGTGAGGAGGCTGCTCAGAAGACGTTTATGCCAGATACGAGCAGAAAGCAGCAAAGGTTACAGAAAAAAGGAGGACCCGCACTGAAAGACTTTTGCGAGAAATGGCTGCGAGCGATGGACGTGTAATGGCTGGTGGACCGCCACGGTGAGTGACTCTGGCCTCGGACTCCGATTCGGAGCAACAGCAGTGAAAGTGTGACGTGTGAGCCGTCACGCGAGCCAGGTCCCCTCTCGGGCGGCGCCTTGCACGACCGTGACGGTAGTTCACAACTCGAACGAGGTTCAGGCATGGCCGGGCTCGCAAAAACGGAGTTGGTGCCGTTGTCCTAGCTCTGCGTCCCAGTACTTACCAGTTTAAAGCATAGACATCGCTACCAGGGGTGCTGATCAATTCATACACGTTTACTATGCCACCTACGATTCCAAGAATCGCGTCGAAAGTCTACCCAAATTTTACCGACAGTCGTCGTCGGTAGTGTGGAATGGCAATCCGGTGCAGGGGGACAGTGGCGTAAAGGGGCTGATGGAAAAAATGCCAGCGAGCAGGCATGAAGTACAATCATTCGATTGCCATCCCATTCCAAGTAAGCATCGGGTACTCGCCTGTCGTAGCTTACCTAGGTTACCCATGTCGTTAAAAGATACCTCACCCCCCTCGCTACTCGTAACCGTGTCGGGAACTGTCGTGCACGGCAAGACGGCAAACGCTCCCCACCCGACATCAAGTAAAGCGATAGACGACCAGCCTCGCATATTCGCGCAGACATTTATGCTTGCACCAGACACCGATGCGTCGGTGCCTACGACCGACGCGGCCAAACCCCAGGTCAAATACTATGTGCTCACAGATGACTTAAGATTTGTGGGTTGACAATAGGAGAGAAGATATTTGTCTGCAGGGTACCCGAGACCCAAATCGATGGGGTGCTTTATTTCTTTATTTTACAAACATCACGATTGTATTACATCCACATGCGCGAATAAAGAATCACACTTGTACTTGTAATAATTTGAATTTTGAAGGGCACCGCTAACGCGTGATGGGCTGCAGCATGGTCTCCCTTGTCAATGCACTCCCTTGTGCTCAGGTAGTCTTGTCAAATGCCTGAGTCGAGCATCAACATATTGACCCTGAACTGCTGGTCAGCATCTTTGCTCAGTGCGACAATGTGATATATACTGACTGTGAGCTTCAAGGGGCCTCAAATACGTAGCAAAGGACCGCGTAGAACGCGTTCTCGCTATCGCGTCTGTCATAGCCCGGTCGAATTACGACATTGTCGCACTCCAGGAACTTTGGGTGCACGCCGACTTCGAACGTGTTCGTGCGCGGGTTGCAGGATGCCTGCCGTATGCGAAGTTTTTTTATAGGCGGGTCGGGCACATCCTAGAATTATGCTTCCCCTAACATACCGACCAGTGGTGCGTTGGGAGCTGGCCTGGCACTTTTCTCGCGCCTTCCCATCTTAGCTGCGGCAATTCAACCATACTCCCTCAATGGACACCCGTTAGACGTCGCTGGTGGCGACTGGTTCGTTGGGAAAGCCGCGGCGAGTATCGTAATTCGACACCCAACCCTTGGAGAAGTGGAGGTCTTCAATACACACGTTCGTCCCCTTGCCTCATTACAAATAAGCGAGGAAGGTACTCATATCTTCGTCGTTTCTAGCTGTTCGCGAAAGGTGGAGAAGATGGGCCAGAGCACTTAAGAGCTCACAGGCTAGTCAATGCTTGGGAATTTTCAAAGCTAGTCCGAACATCCGCTTCCATTGGTCGTTATGTCATTGCGGTCAGTTTGGAACTACTGGTTGCCGCCATATGAAGTTTCTCACTGTACACCTTGCCCAGGCGGGAGATTTTAACAATGTACCCAAAACGTTGCCTATGACGTTACTCTGTGGTCACGCAGGATTATCCGACGCATGGATAGAATCGCATGGAGATAATCGAGGTTCTTCTACGTCGCTCAGAGACTTAAGACCAGAAGATGCGGTCACTCTTCTTGGTGTGACGGCTGACTCCCCGTTAAACTCATACTCTGCCGGAAAACCGCTCGATGCGATAGCGCGTCAACAATGTGGTAAACGTCTGGATTATATTTTCTATCGTCAACCTGGCGGGAATTTTGCCTCAGCCGACAAACCACTGCTGAGATGCAGTCAGTCGCGCGTGGTGTTTACTGAAAATGTACCAGGCCGCCCCTTTTCCTTTTCAGATCATTTCGGACTGGAGGCGACTATCGAAATTATAACTCCTCCAGGCGACCACGGCCCGTACCGTTCGGCTGCCCCGCCTCAGACTTCTGCGTCGCCATCCGATGAAGCGTTCTTGTCTGTTATAAGAGCATTGACGAACTATTACCGTATATCATCTGGACGATCACGGCTCGAGTTGTCAATCTTCGCTGCTTGTATTACCGCACTTGTTGCGCTGTGCATTGGATCCGCTTGGCTGCCTCGTTCCTGGATTAATCCTATCTACCTAGTGGTTACCGTGTTCATGTCGTGGTTGGGCACCACTATGCTTTATTCAGGGTTTATTTATGGTAATTGGGAGCGCAGGGCGTTAACAAATGTGATAGAGGATCTAGAACTAGTCAGACAGTATAGAGGTCAAGACAATGTTATTCTCGCGGATATGGAGGCATCTGGTCATTTAATAGGTTCTAGCTCGTAATACAGTCTATACATGCATTTGTTACTACACTGAACTGCAATATACAAGAGTCCGTCGACGTACAAGAGAGCTAGTCTAACTTCTTGGACGCGATGTTGACACATAATGTGTGCTGCGATTCGGGGGGTCGAAACGAGCCCATTGTTGACACAGGGAGGATATATCTGGATGACTGATTGCTCTGTATTTTTCACGTATTGCAGGCGCTGGCGCGCTAGGTGAGAATGACGATACATGTGTGGGATCGTCAGTTTCATCCCATGGACGGTCTTTGGCTTGCTTCACAGCAGTAAAGTTCCGTTCAGAGGTAAACAGCGGTGAGCGAGCAGCAGAAGAGCTAGCAACCGAGCTTGAGCTCTGACGAAGAGTCACTTTGTCCACAAGATTCTTTCTAATTTGAGTCTTGGGAGCACTGGATCCAGAGTTTCGGTCTAAGGAACAATAAGGGAATATGTTTCCCCGGCGCGTCCAACTTGTTCGATCGGTGCCAGAAATTCGCCTTTCGCTATCACTCGTCCGTTCAACATCGGCGGAACATCCACCTTTGTCTAACTCCTGCCCATCCCCCCGAACAACGCGCGTATTGTCTCCGCCAGTCTCGCGTCCCAACCCTGCCCGAGTCTCTTCCCCCAGATGCTGTGGCGAGCGTCTCTGACGGAGGGGAAGATCATTTTTCACAAAATCTCGACATGCAAGGAATGCCCGACGTGAGGTTTCAAGAAAAGGGAAGGTCTGAAAAACGTGCACCTAGATGGCCACCACATTAGCGTATTTGCGTGGGGTAAAAAATGGAGAAAATTTACGGCGTCTTCGTAAAGTTCGTGTCTTACTTGCACGCCGGCCATAGAAGCCTTATGGGCAAGGAGAGTAATCTCGTCCCGTAGTACTTCTGAGTCACCTACTTGGATTAGCAGGGGAGGAAGGTTATGGAAATCTCCGAAAAGGGGGCTTGCATAAGGATGCGTCACATATCTTTCCCAATCCTCCCCAAGATAGCAAGAAATGGGGTTCATGTGATCTGGCTTTGGCATCGGCACAATATCGTAGGCGGCGTTGGTGTCCCAAGAATCGCAGCTCATCGTCAAATCTTTGCGAAATCAGAATTCTAGTAGGAAAAAAGTACGCAGATGCTTGTGTCTACTTACCGACCCAAGGCGACATGAGAATGGCTCCTGCAGGAAGTGCATAGTCGTTGTCCCGAAGATACATAAGTAAAGCCAATGTGAGTCCACCCCCAGCACTATCTCCAGCAATGAGAACATTTTCAGGGGGAACATGCAGTTCATCCAGTAGTCTCATGTACGCCTCAAATACGTCAAGGAGCTGACCGGGAAAGCGTGTTTCAGGGGCCAACCGGTAATCAACAGCTGTGAAAGAAAGGTAAGGCAATGTAGGCAACTGTCGTAGTCTTCAAGCGAGGCATACCGAAAACTCGGGAACCAGTGTACTTTGACAGTTGTATGGTGAGTTGTCTGTGCGTGGCGGCGCTAAACATATAATATGCGCCTGTTTTTGTTTTCATGAAGTTCTCATAAGAAATTATAGTGGAGTTGAACCAATATAAATCCCGTACCTCCATGCAGGTATAGAATAACACGATCCTTCTTTTTGCGGGCGGGGCCTGAGCTTTGGACACCGGAGGTGTTTTTTGAAGCTTTCCAGTCTGCTTGCAGCTTCTTCCAAAGCTCTTTTCCGACCACCCACTCTCCAGAAAGTTCGCGTGTACCATCTTCTGTGGAACTAACTTCGCCTAGCAAACCTCGCAATTTACGTCTTCGAACGTGGAATGTCACGGGGGTAACCATGGCATCCGCAGGCAAAGGTACGAACCCCACGACGCTGATCAACTTACGCAGCAGTGTCTTGTCAGAAGAAGTGAGTATCTGTTATGTCAATGGGGTTATAGAGACATACGAGATCTGCCAAATGCGAGTGGTTACTCGAATTTCGCATGAAACTTGATATCAACGTCATTTCCCAACCCCAGGTCTTCCTTCTCGGACCCCAAAGACAGTGGGACAGAATGTCAAAGGCTAGCCCAGTAGCTTTTCGTTACAATATTCAGTTCTTTTATATACATGTTCAGGATCCACATGAGGAAATGACAGCGCACCTTTTACCGCAATGAATGCGCCATATTTCCATATATCGAGCAGGCCCAACGGTTGCCGCTGCCTCTGCCTCAATTCTGGATCAAGTCTTGTCGAGGGTGGTAAGACGTCAAGCGATCCCTCGAAATGGCGCAATAGGTCTGTAAAATCGGCTCTTTGAGAGGGCGGACCGGAGCTGGCATACACGGGCGAGTCATCGCCGAGACGTGGTACTTCCGACGCAAAGGGCCACGACAGAAAGGAGAACATGAGCGAATGGGTAGCGAAGGACAAGCCCAGGTCAAACGGCTGCAGTAGTGCCAGTAACTTCTTGGATACTGGGGAATCCGGAGGAGTAACAAGTTGTAACTTGAATCGCCAGACAGTAATCATATGCGCATACACCTCGCCATATATAGAGAGGTACGTACGTAATCATACGTACTATTACAAATATACGCTATATACATGCAGAGTCGGCTGGCTTTCAGTAATCGTCTCCCCTACTGACCACCTCTTTCACAGTCGGCCGCAGGAGTATAGTGTGTTCCTATGTGATGATGCTGTGAGATACACGAGACTGACGGTGGTGTTTAGAACTACTTACGAACTGAGCAGTCATGGATCCCCTTTGATCGCATAAGGGCGGGTAGTCTTGCACCACTCCTTGCGCGACTAGGTGGTTAAGCTAAAATACGTTTTCTCAGGAAAAGAAATGAAAGACGGGACATCCCGAGGTGGTACTTACCGCTAGTAGATACTTGCTCTCGCCAGTCCTATCTAAGTACCGACGACAAAATGGCAATGTACCAAAGTTTTTGGTGATCGACTTCAATAACGACTTGGCAGATTGTAGCCTAGAGAGTGGTGCATGAGTTTCTTCTGATTCCTAGATAACCGCCGCATACAGACCGTAATGGTACATGAGGAGCGTTGACGACCTTCGCATAGTGCGAACAATCCCCCTAGAAGGATGATTAAGGGCATGTATTCCACTCGCAGATGTGAGGTAGACTAACACTTTCTATGACGCGACCGCGGCCCGTGGATCCGAACGTCTCAATAGCGAAGTATTCTCCTTCCTCCATCTTCGTCTGATCATCATTTTTGACTATAGGTACGGATTTCGAACCATGGATCTGGTACCTGTTGATGGAATGGCCACTGAGGTTTTCAATTGCTTTCACTAGACGAGCGTGATTCAGACACTAGCGGAAGGAGATATCAAAAACCAAATCGTTACCCTGTTGGCTTGTCCCATTTATCTCAACCTCATATGACTCCATAGTTTCCTGAATCGCCGCACCAATATCCCCTAGACGCACATCGATGCCAGCTTCCTAGTATCCGATAAGCGCCCTCAAGATGTGAAAGCAGAATTATAGCTTACACGAATGCCTGTGTTGGTAGCATCCTTGACTGCTTCCAGAAGTTTGTCATACGTGGGTTCCCAAGTAAGAGTGAAGGCAGAATCAAGTATTCTGCCGTTAACGTGAACACCAAAATCGACTTTTAATACGTCTCCGTTCTGTAAGACTGCCAGTTCATGTCAGGGTTATGTTTGAGATCAGAGGGGAGGAGCGTATATGCCTAATGTATCTCCAGCGTTTGGACTGTAGTGTGCAGCACAATTGTTAAGATTGACACCAGTAGGGAAACCGATGCCACACTCCAAAGCGTTTTCCTCCACTAGTGCTCGCGTCCCATCCTCGATATTTTCCACTATTTCTGTCATCGACATTCCCGGTTTGATGTGTTGACGAGCATGCTTCCGAACTTGTCTGTGAACTTCCGCCGCGCGGCGTATGTCCCGGTAAGTTATCTCAGGATCCTCCATCGCCATACGTTCGTCATATTTTTTCTCCTCGGAAGTTGTTCGCCAATTATTGCTGCCACCCAGAAGCTTTCGTCAGTTTTATGGAGAAGTCATTGGAGATATTGTGGACAGACTCGTCTTTATACTCTTGGATTTCGCCTTCAGGAAATATACCGTTTGCGAACAGTTTGGACAACCCAACGCGAGGGGGATTGCTCTGCTCGACCTTTTTCTTCTTGGGCCTCTTTTTCTTCTTCTTCTTCCTGGAATCTCCTAGACAACATTAAGATTGTGAACGGCCATGATACAGTTATACGCCATATTTTTGGGAAATCGTTTCTAACCTGCCGCTCCACCTTCAGTATGTCCATCGTCTTCTATATCTTCACCCTCATTGTCAATTTCAGGGACACAGGGAACACCTTGCGCATTCTCTGCAGCACTTTGGAGTATTGTATCGACAGACATCGGCCTTTCCCCTCGTCCAGTCATGGAATGTGTCTTTCCTCGCTAGAGTCTCTACTAGTGAGTAGGGCGCGAGTCACGCCTGCGTGGGAAAACTTACTCAGCCATCATGCCGCGTCCGGCAGGGCGTATACAGTTTGTTAATTTACTTAGAACAGATTTTCTTCTCAGAGACACATTTTGGGGACTTGTGTTGGTGAGACAAAATATTCAAATCTGTAATGTGGATGTGATGTATTTTTCGGATTTTTGAATTTTGACCTGGATGATGAGATATGGCCTTACAGATGGATGTAAAAAGTTACCGACCGACCGAAAAAGGAAGGAGATTAAAAATCCTCATTCAAGTTATTCTTTATGAGCCAAAACATCGTTGCAGCTGTCTACAGACATACCGGTGTATTTTGGCACTAATTATAAGGTCCCCTACACTGAGTCAAGGTGTTTGTCCCACATAAGCAGTAGAAAAGGTGTTTGACGCGCAGTGTGAACCTCCCTCCCTTTTCGGCCGGTCCGTAACTTTTTACATCCACCTGTACTATTGCGTGACCCCTCTTACAAAGGGGATCCCTTCTTACAAAATTCATGTTTCTGAGCCTCCACACAACTAAACTACCTTCGGAAAAATTAATGTAGACCCTAGTAGATTGTATAACAGTAACTGCAAAATTTTTTTTGTAAAAAATTGCATTGGTTTGAAGCCATTGTCGAAATACATGTTTTTTCTGTCTGTAGAAGTCTTTTGGGACCACCGGCTCACACAACATGCGCGCATATCAGCAGACATATTGTCATAAACTTATTTATTAGATATCAGGTCATGTTACTGTGTTATTCCAAGATGAATAGCTCATTGTGTTGCGTAGAAAAAGAGCAATCTATCTGAGGGGTGACAAAAGGTGACAGAATGCACTCAGCATGTCTGTTCCATTTAAAACTCCGCTGGCACCCGATGCTGGGTGTCTGCCTGATGCCGAGTGCCCATCAGTCGGAGTGTTAACACTTTCCGTGACAGAGTGTGACAAAAGTTTTGTAAGAGGGAGGCACCTTCATTCTGAGAGATCCAGCTTATCAAAATCTATTCGGAAAACTTCTGGACGTAGATAATTTCAAGTACATCAAACATGCTAAAGAAGAAGAGAATCATGTTAAGATTTGAGTGCTGTAGAGGCAAAATACAAAAGTTTTGTAAGAGGGGTCTCGCGATAGTAATATCTGTTCTAAGTAAAATAACAAGTGCCACCAGAAATTCCAAAAGCGGATGCGCCGATCTTTGTGACCATCACAAAAATAGCGGACAGGTTTTGCACGCGCTGAGCTCTACCTAGAGTTGCTTACGTGATTTCTCTGGAACTTTTTCACGTGCATCTTTTGGCTCAACTGATCATGGGAGTCGTGCAAGCCACGCCTTCCATAGCTTCAGTAACTCAGTTGGTTAGAGTGCAAGTCTCATACAGTCGCTATGAACTCCGTAGAGGAGTGTAATCTTGAAGCCGCAGGTTCGAGTCCTGCCTGGAGCAGTTTTTCCCCCTTCGCCGAGTTAGTCCCGAGAATATTCATTCAGAGTTCCTGCGGGAGATGTTCCATTCTGAAGCCCTCATGGGTCATAGCCCTCTTACACGAGCACCCCTGCAAAATTCTCACTTGTCATGAAATCTGGTCTTAGGATTTTTTTTTCTGAAAGTTTTTGTGAGATGATGAGTAACACGTGATGAACCTGCCCGCCTTTTCCTTGGGGACCCTACCACAGCGCTAAATTTGTAAAGAAAAGAGATGGCGAACAGAGAGAAGATTGTGTCCTTTCTTGATCAAGCTCTTTGTTTAGACCAGCCCAAGCTCCCCCCTCGTGTGCATGTCACGCTCACCTTCGCGCAGTCTCTCGATGCCAGGATCGCGGGAGTTGGTGGGAGGCAGCTCATGCTCAGTTGCGAAGAAAGCATGATTATGACCCATAGGTGAGCCCCAGGTCGTTTGCACCTCACCCAGAGGAGGTGGTGGTACACATAACGAGTATGTAGACTGCGATCCAGACATGACGCAATCCTTGTTGGCATCGGAACCGCATTAAACGACGACCCTCAACTAAACAGTGGGTCGCTTGGAATACTCCGTGCGCGTACTAGTACTCAGTCCTGTGGTGCTATTAGCTCGTCTACTTCCGAGCGAGGATGGAGGCCATGACGTGCCACTACCGATCGTCTTGGATGCAGACCTAAGACTTCGTCCGGATTGCAAGCTTCTCAGCAACTTCCGAGCCAACAAGGGAAGACAACCGACCGTATTCACTGCAAATACAAAGTCAGAAATAGACACGGGATGGTGCGAAAGGCGCGAGCGGCTTGAGGCGGAAGGTGCCAAAGTCATTCTAATCCCAGCGATGGACGGTAACCCATTTAGCTCCCTCTGATAGCACTTGCTTGACCTTTCCCCAGGCAGGCTGGAGTTACCTTTCCTTATTTCCAACCTTGACAAACTTGGCATACGTTCTCTGATGGTTGAGGGCGGAGCTTCCGTGATCACATCATTTCTCCAATCCGGCCTCATTGATTGCCTCATCGTAACTGTGTGTCCCACCATAGTTGGCGTGGGAGGTATTGGGTACAACGTGATCGGAGAGGTGAACATACATAAACGCTTGTGCGTCGGGCCACTGAGATTTTAACTACTATTTCTAAAGCAGGTGGATGGACTTGAATATCTGCAATCAATTGCCGTCGGCATAGACACCGTGATGGCATGGAGGGCCGTGCCATAAGTAATACTGACGGCGGCTGCGGGCCTGGGGCGGCAGTGGCGCTAGCTGATGCTGCGCGTCGACTTGCTTATAATAATGGTAATTTGTTATGGGTGTGACAAGCCTACTGCCAGACTCGGCAGGTATCGGTGACAAAAATCAAAACACGTAAATACAATGCATCCTCGATTGGGAAGTCGGGTGAATCAGCGGAAGCCTGAAAGGGAACTACTGCGCTTGGCTGCGGACACATGCGTACTTGTCGCTGCCGACTATTAACGGTATAAAGCCGGACGAACTCAGTCTGTGACCCGCGCCAACGCCAGTCTTTGCCCACCATGTTCAATGTGAAGGCCACTTACAATAACGAGACACGCAAGTTCACTCTCAAGGAAGACTCCTTCCCCTCGTACTCGAGCATATGTGATCAGGTGAGCTCTCGGTCTACGTATCACTTTCGTCCCCGCTACAACACCGCTTGACAATCTTCATGGTCAGCTGTATCGTGTCTTCCCTATCAGAGGCTCGTACTACCTCTCAAAGATCCTGTTTTCTCCCTCGGAGGGTGCTAGGGTCATTGTTGGGAGGGAGGTCCATAATGAGACCCATTACAACGACCTTATCAATCCGTTTTCTGGCCGTCTCTGGCCTAATGGCCTGCTTCGCTTCACAGTTGTTGATGAGATTCCTCACAAACGCCCAGGAAGCTCGACTACCTTGTTGGACCGACTAGATTATTCTCCTTCTCCTGAGCTTTCTAGCTCAGGTACGTTATCAAGGTCGTTCCTTCGCCAACCGCACCCTACCTCGATGAACGTCATGGATGCCGGAAGCGGGCAGACCACCAGTCAGGCTTCTAATCGATACTCTATGCTCTCTCAGTCAACCCAGCAGTCGTGCTGCTCCGTAGCCGAAGGGAAGAGTGAAATGAAAGAGCTCATGACAAGTTTCCTCCACGACTTCGGCAACATCATGTCTTCTACGTTTGGTGAGGAATCGAGCGTATTGCCAAGTGCATCGCCAACTCCCGCTACTGGCGCGGGGCCGGATTCAGCCGCTGTACCTGCCGGAGAGCATAGAGACGCGTCTAGCGCGGCTGACATGAATATCCCGGGGGCCTTCTTCCAACCTATCCCGTCTCCTGCGTCAGTGGGGAAGCTCGTATACTGTAACTTCTGTGGTGAAACGATCTGCGGTTTATATCACAAGTGCGACATATGCATCGGATATGATCTTGTGCGTGACAGTTGCTTGTGGGTTTCACTATACTGACTGTCTTCAAGTGTAGGGAATGTGTTGAGGAGCGTGGTGCCAAAGATGCGCACCGTGTTGTTTTCGCGCAGAGACAGGGCGATGTTGGCCACACTTTCTCAACATTCCCGAAGTCTGATGACTCTTCTTTAGCTCTGCATCTACCTCAAACGGCTACTAGTGCAGATGCAGTTTCTAGTGATCGTATCTCCCCGGATGCTCCTCCGCTTATCCATGTTGGTGTTGTATGTGACTCCTGCCAGGAAACAGTGATTGGACACAGGCACAAGTGTCTTGATTGTCCCGGTACGGATTTTTCTTGACTAAACATACGGAAAGCTGATAGACTCTTTTTTATGTGAATACTGTAGATTTCGACCTTTGCGATGATTGCTTTCCGAACGCGTCGTCTGAACACGGGCCTCACGAATTTGTAACAATACAGGAGCCTGGGAGAGTTATTGTACACAGGGTATACAGCGGGGACGAAGGTCGTCCTCAAGCGCGACCCATTGGACAACGTCATCAGTCATTCTTCCGTCGACCCGAAACAGGTTCAGACGCAGCTGGACCGTTGTCAGTCGTCCACCAGGCGAGCTGTGATTTGTGTGATTCGAGAATTCGCGGGACGCGCTATGTGAGTTTTTTTAGTTTTATTCGAATAATTTTGGTGCTCAGTCGCATATATTAGAAATGCCTAACCTGTCCCGATTTCGATACTTGCGCGTCATGTCATCGTATCGTACCCATGCAACACCCGGGTCATACGTTTGTAAAGCTTGAGGACGTTCAGGATCTGGTGAGTTGGCCTTGTTCATCTTTTGGGCTGGTTACGAGACTCTTGTGTGTAGTCCCCTTGCGATCCAAGTACTTACAAGAGGCACAATGCTCGCTGCGACGAATGCAGCAAACCCATCCGTGGTGTTCGATACAAGTGCATGCACCCCGAATGCCCGGACTACGATCTATGTGCCAAGTGTGAGGCCATGCCAATTGAAGTTCACCCTGCAACAGTAAGTCTTCATATTACTGAACGAGCTTTGCAAATAATAATAAAATCGCATATCCAAGCATCCTATGCTCAAGATGCGTAGCCCGGACACGGTGATCCCTACGGTTTACCGCGTAGGAGGAGCGAGCCTTATTACACCCTCTACCCAGCCGCATCATTCTACTGATATTGCGGTCGCTACGGATCCACTGCCAGAAAAAGTAGACGCTTCAGTCCATGCGGAGCTCAGGGCTGAAACAACAGAGGCAGCGGTTTCTACGAGCTCAGCGACTATCAGAAACCTTCCTGCAGAGTGTTCTGTTGACCTTCCCGTTCTACCAACGCCTCCTCTGTTTACCCCATTTACAAGTTTACGTGATAGCCTTCCCGTCGTCCATTGCGTTAATCAGCCATCCGAGCGTAGCGAGGAAGTCACAGATGTGAAAGTACAGGGTTCACCTAACGCGCCCCTCATTTCAACCTTCCTGGAAGAGGTTAGCAGGCGCAGGAGTGGTATCCTTCGTGCAGCGTTCGTATCGGACGTCAACATTGAGGATGGGCAGATTTTTCCGGCTGGAGCAGAGTTCGTTAAAAGTTGGCGTATCCAAAATGACGGAGAGACTGTATGGCCGGAATCGACTCGGGTAGTGTTTGTTGCAGGTGATCGTATGCCTGCATTCGATGGTGCTCCGCTCAGTTACCATGTCGGACGGGTAGAGCCTGGTGTTACCGTGGACATTAACGCGGCGGATATGAAGGCACCAGACGTGCCAGGAAAGTATGTGGGCTACTGGCGTCTAAGTGACGGAATGAAGTTGTTCGGCCAGAGCGTGTGGTGCGAGTATGTCATTTCTATCTCTCCTGCCGGACGGTATGCAGTTTGCTTATATTTGGAACATAGTATCATGGTTCCCGTGCAAGACAGACCGTTGCGCTTGCACGAGTCCTTGACTGCCTCCGAGGTCATTATGCCCGAACCTTTCCATATCTCTGGGCCTGTCGGCCACCCGAGCCCGGCGGATACGCCTGAACTCATCCTGTCTGGCATGTCACCAGCTACTCCGACTATGTCTGGTGGTATCCCTTCAAGCGACTACGATAGCTCTGATTCGCTACTTGACGACTTCGGGAGCACGTCCGACGATGAATTTTGGGAAGCGTCTCGCGAGCAGATGGGTCGCCTCGGAGGATCGGGTGATGTGGAATATGTTGTCCTGTACGACAATGAGAGCACTGATGAGGAAAGCCGTTAATTGCTGAAGTCGTTAAGTTAAAGGACTCCCAAGGTTGGATGGTCTCTATTGGTCATACCATATGTATGCCCTGTTCGTTTGCTTTCACTTACTCTATGTTCCGGCCAACGCTACCCACAGTCGTTTAGTTACTTCGTCCGTTTTTTTTTCTTGTAAAGGATATGTTGCAATAAATGCCCTTGCGGCGGGGACACCTTCGGTAATGAAGTACTGTGATCTTGGAGTTTTCTAAAATTTAACGACGAATGTTATCAACGCGTGGTGTTGTACTGTAATGGCACCACCGGATTGTTTCCGTTGAATGTATATGTTTTACTGTTAGTAGAGTTTTAACGTACATACAGCCACGTTCAGACAAGTACAACACATTCTATAACGGAAAATGTAGTGACTTCAATAGAGACGTGCTAACGATAGACACGCACACAGTTGTGATTACCCATGTCCAAATCTTATAATCAATACTCACAAACAACTCGGAAGAAGCTGCATCATTCTGCTGTGTTCCAACTTCCCTCTACTAATTGAGAACGCAGACAAAAGAGCTTACAAACAAACGATATTACTATCAAGAGAAAAAACGAAGTAAGAATAAGGAAATGCGCGAAACAAATTATTAACATATTTGATTCGACAAAAAGGGCACGCCTAATCCGTGGAGGATTAAAATCAAAGCAAGGTTAACTATGGCATAAAAAAGATGAGTTGTCTTGAGCCCTGTCGCACTTCTGTGCAAGTCGAACAGCAGAACCAACGGCCCTTTCGACCAGGTCACGTATTGGCGAAGAAGTAGGTGTATGTTTCAAGAGATCTAGAAAGATAAGTTTGTCATTTTCTAAATTCCTTGCTCGTAGAGCCAGCTGATCAAACAACAGGCAAGCCCGTTCGCACCTTTATATAAGAGAACATATCTAGTGACGCGCTGCGTCGGGAGGATTGCTAGATCCCTGAATGGCGGCCTGCGCCTTCTTTCTTTTTCCTCTTTTACTCTCAGCTCCTTTAGCCTAAAACTCTTCCTCAATCCGGGAAATGACTCCTTCTCCTCATTACTATCTCCAGGGGTATGGGCGAAGGCAGGACGGAAGAGCCAATGTATACTTGAGCTTGTATTTATTGCGCGACTGACTCGGGACGTTGCAGAAACCGAGGGAGTAACGTGAGATTCGTCGTGGCCATGCATTGACACGCATCGAACTTTGCTAGACCCCGATTCGACTAAATGGTGGTTGTTCTCGGTGATTATGGCAGTGGACGCCACTTCCCGTTTGAGCTTCGTCACGGACAGGGAGTCCCGTTTAATGAAAAACTCGCCGACAACACCAGACCACGCAACGAAGGCGTTTTCCATAGTTGACTCTACAGTTACGAAGGCATTTGATACGCCGGAAGCAGACATATCCTCGTTAAAGTGCGCACTCAGGACTTTCGATGCATTGATGAGAGCAGGCACATATTGTAAGAGCAACGTAGGGACGGCATCGGACACCTAGAGGTTTCTTATTCAAAACGTCTTTCGCGCGGGACAAACCAGCGAGATACGCACGCTGCCATCAACCAGCTCCTGTAATCTTGCTTGATAACTTCTTTCCGTCCTCACAAGCTCCCGACAGCAAAGGATCGCCCGGCGTGCACATAGCCACTCTGACTCATCTTCGGCATCCACCTCTTGAATTACCACCGTGTTTCGCTCTGCCAACTTTGATTTTTCCAATTGGTTGATGTCCAAATGCCCCTCGCTGATGGCATGCATCGGAAGTTCACCGTACGCATCTTCCATTGTCGAGGCATTGGTGGACTGTACGTGCTGATGTCGGGTATTCCGTATACCGTGTACATCGCCTGCACGCAAGCCCATTCGGCGGAGACGCTCTAGCTCTTCAATGAAAAGGTCATCTGGCGCGTCCGCTACAGCCACAGTCCATCGCCGATTAGATTCGGTGCGCAGCAGAGATGGCCGTTTCGATGATTGGCTATCATCCGGACCCCTTACTGAGGTAGCGGAGTCTGATAACGACAGTGGTTCTCCTTCATGGGAAGTAGACGCTGAGGTGTCTGTTAGGGCAGGCAGCGCAGTAATATGGCCACTGCTCTGGGAGCTTGCCGAAGGAAGTACTGTAGAAGCCTTAGGGATAAAAAAAGTTAGAGCGTTTCGTCTGCACATTGAACGTTGCACACCCACTTGTTTCTTTTTCGATATGGTCAAGGGTTTCGGAGGAACAGGTGGCGGGACGTCCGGTACCTCGGATTTCGGGACCTTCGGAAGAGGCGGTAATGCGGGAGAGGGCTTCTTCGTCAGCTTTCGAGGCGATTTTGAGATAGGCTTGGGAGGGGTGAGTGGTGCGGTCATAACGGCCGCGTAGAATGGTGATCGCGGAATCGGTGAACTGGGAGGTGCATGCTTTCCCGACGGATAATGTGAAGGCAAACGATCAGGATATATTTGCGGAGGCAGCGTAGACCTTAGGCTCTTCCGAAGCTTACGCGGACGTCGGTGGACGTTCGTAGTCAAACTATGGGGTGCGATGCTTACAGGTAAGGCGGTGGCCGAATGTGCTAATCGAAAAGACTTGGAAGTGCGTAAGTTTGGGTCCGAGTCATTCAGAAAAGCACTGTGTCCGTTTGATGACGATAGTGCAGACATGTATGTGTTGCGAAGCATCGTCCCGCAGTCGCCGGTGTGACCGCTGTCCGAAAGGGCGCCACGGACGGGATAAGGCCAATAATAGGTACTTTCGTGAAGCGTAGTAGAGTGGTTGACGTCGGAAAACGTGTTCTGCATGTCGAAACGGGATCCGTGCACCCAAGGACATCCCTGCTCAGACGCCGCGCGCTGCACGCTCGTGTACGAGGCTCCTTGCACGTGGCTCCCATGCCTTGATGTCTATAATTTTTAATCACGGTCAGCATACGATTGAAAAGCCGCAGTACATGCGTGAAATTGTGAAGGACTCGCAGACAACTCGTTGTGAGAGAAATGACTTTGCAATGATTAAGTACCGCCAGTGTGAGGTGAATTCATTGGTCCATGATAAAAATAGTATATATTTGATCAACCTCAACCAACTCACTGGAGGACTCCCACTTCTTCTCACCAAATCATCTTGCGGGGACGCATTTGAGGCGGAAGGGAATTGTGGCCCAAGATGGGCAGGAGCCACACCATGGCCAAGTTCGGACTGTGGGCGCAGCAGCCTAGGTCCGTCGCCGTCATATGTGGGATCCATACTCATAACTAGAACAGACGAAGGAAGCGGAGACGTCGGTGACGCGCATATATGGGGATCATAGGCGGTATCATCACGATCGTATGGCAGGGGTTTGTCTAATCGTTGCACTTCAGATGTGCCAAAAGCGAGAACGTCCGAGTTGTAATGTGTCCCCTCCGACGTCGAGTGCTTATGAGGCCTGTCTCCGTCTTCAAGTCTGTTGCCTAAGACTGCCCACTTGACTACTTTTGAAAAGCCACGCCACTCCACCTTCCAAGAGGAAAGGCTGGTCGAGCGCTTACGCGACGGGTCTGGGTCGCCATGCGGGACGGCAGGACGCGACGACTGCGGCGATGGCGGACGTGCGCCTTTGGGAAGCGGGGGGTTTGATGAATGCGAGGATTGGGAGGAATCTGTCGAGACAGCCTGAGGGACGTGGAACCAGGAGTCGCCGGTGTTTGGGGAGGAAAGGGAGGAGTCGGAGAAGGAGACAAGGCGAGAACGGCCAGGACGCGTGACGGGATGTGCCGGCTGAAGGACTGTGGGGAGGGGACGGGCGACGGCGACGGCGACGGTGGCCATCGTGCACAACGGGCGGCGGGGCGGCGGGCGGCGACGCTGTGAGGGGCAGCGACTCGGAGGGCGCTCTGCGCTCGCACGTTGGGCGGACGAGATAATGTATATTAATATTATTATACCAGGCAACGCATTAATAGTCATACATATACCGTTTAACCGCTGCGGAATCCGGACTCGGACGTCCGGTGGCGACTCTGGCAGTCACCAGTGACATCATGGGCTCGTCATGGCATATATGCATGCGTGTATGCGTGTATATGCGCATATACACGTCCCGATACTGTCGCCGACTCTATACTAGAGATTTTATGCACATGAATATTGTCTAGTGGAGTACTTGAGTGTGCTAATACAGTTGCATATGGGCGCCGCGCTGGCATTAATAGTGATACTGACGACATGCAGAATTGAATGTGTGCGTGCGTGCGACTCGGAAAGCGCTTCTGAATATAGTTCTTTCAAAAGAATAAAGGCCTCGATGTGAGAATGATGATGAGCGTACAGCTAATACTTATGCGAGCGGAGAACAATGCAGATGACTAAATGATGCAAGCGAACCCTGAGTGGTTGCGGCGGCAAGCGTCCTTGACAATTTTCTGTGGATGATATGGCAACAGTCCAGAAAGTATGATTGCATGAGGACATGGAAATCGAAAGATGACGAGCAGGGTTGATCAATTCGGAAATTCGAAACACAGCGTGCGTGATTGGCAGATATGGGTCGTTGGTACTTTGGTCTTGATTATTGGCGTCCAGATTGTGCTTTGGTGTTTGTTAATTGCAAGGTTCGTGCTAGTACGATCAGATGCAGGAGAATGAGATGTCCAGCGCGGGTATACCGAGGCGTTCGGGAGTATTAAGAGCGTTGCCCAGAAGTGATGGTAAAAAGTCACGAGCCATAATAAGCGCGCTATTCGTGCAAAGTCAAAGTCTGCTTGCTTTCAAGTGCTGATGGTGTGCATACCATTCTGTCGCTACAGATTGGGGAAATCAGTGTTGTCAATGTTTATCACTCTTTGGCGGGGGAAGCGACGTACAACAGCCAAATGATCTTGGAGCCTGTCTTACATCCACGTAGGGTGACGATGTGGCCCCGAATCTGTGTGGTGATTTTGAGCAGAGGGCACGTTCAAAACTACACTTCCCCTTACCGCATCATAAAGTACGGCCCGCTGATCTTTGTCGATCTGGCGGAGGGAATAGTAAGTAAACGGTCTCGGAGAAAGCATTCTGATGTAATCACGTTGGGAAGAATACTCGCTATGAGCTGACTCCCGGTAGTAGACAATGCCAAGTCTACAACTATGGCCCTCCGACCGCTTTGGTTGAAAGACGTGTTAAAAGTAAGTGCAAAGGCAGGTTCGCGGGTTGGGGCAGTGTACGTACCCCTCGGGTGATTCGCGCATTCTATTGACGAATTTATCCAAAGTGTCCTTCCCTCCCTCCTTAAGGGCCTTTGTTACAGACTTAAATCCTTGTTCGTTCGTAGAGAACTCTAACAAGCCAGAAAGAAGATGAGAAAGAGCAAGATTCTGATGTTTGGGACTGCCATGCTCTAGAACTAAGAGGGAATAATTAGAGGAAATCGGTACGAGACTACTTCCGTGCTCACTGTGTTGAACACAGTAGGAACCCCACTGGTTTTTTGCGACATCCGCAAAAATTGCGGACCCTCGATTTAAGAGCTCGTCGACAATGCCATCTTTTGCAGATTCTTCAAGGTTTTCAAATGCATGCTATAACGGGTTTAAGCTGACGTTTGCTTCTGGAAACGTATTGAACTTGCCTGTACCACCAACGACCCAGTCTCGTGGCAGGCCAAAGACGCCCACTTTCCTTGGAGTGCTTTGTTGACACTAACCACAAAATGAGTAAAAGTAGGCGTATAATGCGTGGGAACGCACTAGGTGAAAATAGGCGGAGCTGGAGGTGTCCAGCTGATTTCCATGATCTGGAACTACAGTGAGACCGTAACCTGTTTTGAACACGATTGAATCCTACCTTGCTCCAGACATGAGAAGCATGCTTGTTAATTAACGTCTTTGCTGGATCGCCCAGGAGAAGTTCCGAGACAATCAGAAGTCTGATGTCTTCCTCACAGTCGAGCGCCTTCTGCAAGACATGACACCCGTAACAGTTGGTGGCCAGCTCAACGACATTTCCTCTATGGCAAAGGGTTGCGTCAAAATGAAACCGATGAAACCGCTACGGCTATGTACCTCATACATGAAGCAATCTTCCTCCGCTCTTCAACGGACGAAGCGGCTTCTAAACAGCGTTGGACCGCCCAGTTTCCAAAGCTATTGGTCGGTCGAAACTGTCAGGTGTATTCGGATGTGGAAACTAGAGGGCATTTTTTGGCTCACCGATGTGACATCATCTCGGTACCTCGAGTACAGATGGCGTCTACAATCTTCACCCGTTCCTTTTCATCGGCCACCTTAAGCTTCTGCTGCAGAAATATAGAAGCCTGCTGGTCTGAGGATTTAACAATGCGGGCGACGAAAATAGCATAAGGGGGTGTTGATGACGGGTGGAGGAGAGACAGAAAATTAATCGGCTGCACAGTATCAATCTTCAAAAACGGTCATTTTGTGAAGATATTAATGACCATACCTCGCTCGGAACAGGCTGTTGGTGCTGCCGGGCATGCATGGATACTGAAGATCCCACCATGTTTCCTAGCCTCTCCCTGTCGGGGACAGCGGATCTCGGGAACTCGAAATCCCCGCTTGCAGTAGAACCAATAGGTCTGGATCCGTCCAAAGGCGGAGATAAGCGTGGCCAGTCGGGAAGTTCTGCGAAAGGCTGTTGATTCCAGTCAGGAGCAGCTACCCGGCGATGGTCAGGGCCCATGGTACCCGTAAGGGCAGTAGGGGAGCGGCTTTCGGTCTGAGTCTCATATGCTGAGAGAGTCTGATACATGACACGCGAAAAGTTCGAATTATGGTTAAAACTTCCACGCAACGCAGCATAATTGGCATCATTCCAGCAGTGATCTTGAGTTGAAGTTTTGGGCGCTACTGGTAATAGTCCATTCTGAGGGGAAAAGCCCGGTCCGAGACCAATGGATGGGCCCAGTTCGCACAATTGGTGGAATAAAGTATCTGAAGAGCGGGGCGTCGTAGGGGAACTCTCTATCGGAGTTGTTGGAAAAGACGAAGATGTTGATGGTGACACATTAAAGTCGATGACAGAAGGTGATGGCTGACCCTCCGGAGCGGGTGAATTTAAGTTGAGAGAGCGTAGAAGTTGTTCTACATGCTAAGGCAGATAGTCAACATAGTGCGCAAAGACTCGGAGGTGGCACCGACGACAACGCATATATGCGCCATTTGTTTTTTCAATACACTTGAAGACGGGCATACATACTTCTGAATCGCATAATGGGGGGTCTTTTTGCCTCCTATCACCTATGGCACCTACTTCTTTATGGGATGAGGGGTGTGGGTTGCTTGATGGACCAAAAATGTCTTCTTTGGTGAGCGGCTTGTCGCCGGCGGCAGGGAAAATTCCCTGCTGAGGAAGACCGGCTCTAATATCGGCCTGACCGACGTGCTCAGCAAACGCAAGTACATCCTTGGGCCAAGTGCCACCCGGGGACTGGGGTTGTGGTGCCCAGATGGATGCATTGAGAGAGGTGGAAGGAGGGACTGGTGGATACTGACGGGTGCGGTTGCACGAGTCCGGAAGGAGAGGAATGAATTGCTGGCGGAAGGCAGAGGCGGACGACGGGGACTGCATAGTCGTCGTCGTCGGGGTGGTGGTGGTGGTGAGAGGAAAAGAGTCGGGTGCTTCCTGTAGCTCTCTTTTGGCAGTCCGTCTCCGCCCTTTCTGACGCGTCCACCGAGCGTTTCCGGCGACACTAGGTTGACGTCTGTCAGTAGATTATGTAAGGTCGATGGGGAGGGCATCGAGCCTCTCCGTACTAGGGGCTCTGCGGGCCTAGAGTCTGGTGGCCCGGGAGCGTACGCTTTTCAGTTCCTCATCAGACAGAGAGCAGCCTATTTGATTCTGTGAACGGAGAGATACATCGCAAATCCGATCCTTTTTCGGTAGCATCGTACAAGGAAGGTTATATCGACAGACCAGGCGCCCGCAAACCACACATATTTATATCCCCGCGGCGGTACGGATAAACGCCCCATCTTGGCAGACGAAACCTACGTCGTTTGAGATCTAATATTTTAACAAACACACGCTTTAGCCCCGCCATGTCGCCCAGTGGGTGGAAGGGCATTACCGTATCCGGGTTACACATCACTGCAACAGCGGCGCCAGTCTCCGTCTTCGCAAAAACGTCTTTCGTAAGGACGTTCGACGCTGTAAAGCGTTTACCACTCAGTCACATGCTATCTCTGCACTGACCAGAAGCAGTTGTGACTCACTCGTATTGGGGTAGAGGTCCAAGATAATCACCTCTTTGCCGGTGGCGCCCTCAACCGCGTACCTTCAATGTTGTATGCGTTCCATAGCAGTAGAAGTTTCGCGAGCATAGTATACGCGATTTTGTATGGAAGAGATGCGGACGAAGTAAGAAGCGAGATACGAAGCGAGAGGTTTGAAGGGAGGAAACCGATAAGACTAAAATTTCAGCTCACCAGCATGGGTCAGAAACGCATGATCCTTCAAAGAAATTCGGTTGGCTATTCGTTGCAGTTAGGTCACAATAGAGCGCTCGAGAATTACAACGAGGACTCAACTCGTCAATCGTTCCAACAAAGTTTTGAAACAGAAAGTTCCGAATATGGGTATTGTTTGCGTTTACCGGATTCGGCGCAGGCCCGAGCTACGAAAATAAATATTTGAACTGGATGTTTTCACAATTCGGCCGGACAGACCTCTTGATCCCAATAACTAAATAAACGAGAGGTGTCAGAAAAGAGGGTTAATTCATGTCCGAAGGCTTACTTTTGGGTCACATAAACCTAGCGTCGGGGCATGTCAGTTTTTACGTCGCCGCTTACTAAGAAGTCAATACTGCTATTTACTGGGAAGCGGACGTTATCAAATTCGATATTCCTCCATGTAATACTGTTTTGGCTACTTATTAAGGGGTTCGTACGCCGATAAGGAAGAACATACTTCTGAGCCAATCCGTTTCCCCCAGTCCAACTCTTGAAACGGGCACCATAAAGGGTGTTTTTCTGTGCTCGGACTTTAGGAACAGCCAATTATAAATGACGCTCATTATTACCATGAAGTTATTTTCGATGCTGGAAAAGGTAGGGTGGGTTTCTAGTGGTAGCGCTATAAGAGTGTCTGACTTACAGTACATTCTCCACATCAGCAACTGAGCCGCCTTCGCCCAATGATCCTATGGAAAGACCATGTCCTCCTTCGCCTAGCAAGAGATCAGATGCAAACAAGGAGTCTTTCTTTCCAAGGGACCTACAGTAGGAGTTCCTACAGTTAACATCAGCGTTAGCAGCAGTTGTTTCAAAAACCAAAGAAACATTACCTGAAGACTATATTTTTTGCGCCGCTGCCCACGGTCAGGCAGTCATCACCGTTCACAACGTAATTGTCCTCAAATAGCATATCTGTCCCTCCAGCGGAGAAGCCATCCCTGACAGGCGAGGTCCATTGGTCTGGAAAAGGAGGGGCAGGAAAGGACACTCACGTGTTAAATGGAAATGACTGGGTGTGAGAGGGGCTCGAAGTTAGCATTAGGTCGCACAACAGCCATACAAAAAATAGCCCATAATTCACCGTAGTAACATTATCGGAAATAGCCAAAATTTTGTTGTTGAACACGTGTATGTCGCTTGAACCGCTTGTGGCGAAATTCCAGGCGATTGGCTGCCAAAGGTGCTAGACATTAGTAGTGGCCGAATAGATTGGCTGTGGTCTGACGGCTGGTGCACCTTCCAGATCTTAATGTCCCTGATGACGCCTCCCGCGATTTTACTGAACGCAATTCCATGCGGACGGTTGGTCTGGTTCTGGACATCCCACCACTGTTAGGGTGGAAATTAGAAGTACAACGTAATAATTAGTTACTCTGGAAACTTGCCGTTTGGCCGTGGCCATCAATCCAACCCCACGACGGGTCTGCTGATCCGCGCAAAGTTACGTTTGTCCCACCTGTAAAGGTCAGCCTTGAATAACTTAGTCATACTATTGCGCCTTCGTCAGAGCAACGTATTCATACCAAGCGCCGGGGAAATCCTGTTACGTCAGTATCAGAGTAGTCTTTTTGACGAGTCTTAGTGGAGGATATCCAGTAGTACGCACTGAAGATGATACGGCCTCTGTTTGGCAAGGTGACATACGAATATAAATTGCGCTCCGGAGGTAAAGGAAGAGACAACCTACCCTGTACAGTGGCTATATCAGACGGATACGAGAGATTTCCTTCAATTCTGATCTCGACGTTCGATAGTGTTGGAAATTTTATCGGCGAGTAAATGTTATAAGTGACGCCTTCCTTGAAGAGGATCGTTGAGTTCGTCGAGTAGTTTTGCACCGCAGCTGCGAATCCCAAGGCGTCGTCGGCACCATCAGTGTGCGGGACGGTGAAGATCGACTGGCGTGCCGCAGCAAGGTTTATGCTTGTCAGGACAGAGAGTAGCAACAACATACTACCACTAACAAGACCAACAGGTGCTGACTCAGAAGGGGCGTTTGCTAGTACCACGCTCGGATGCTACGGGTGCACTCGATATTTGAACCATTGAGACGACGGACGGATAAAATCCACGGAAATTTACAGGCCCGGCTGGCGGGGACATGTGATGGGTCGGAAAACCTGCTTCATATTTGCTTGAGGCGGGGGATGTAAACCGTCGAGCAGGACTTGTGATACTATCTAAATCCGCTCGTCCCGCAAGAATCCGACGGGCCGCTCGTCACAGCCGCGGTCGTCATCTGAGAGGGATCCCATTCTTCTTGAGACAACCGTGACTTTGGAATGTGGATGTGGCCCGGGAATTAACCCGATAAGCCAGCCTGCAATTAAGTATGTAATGTATGGCCTTTGTTAAGGGCGTGAATAGACTAAAATAGATTCGGGAGGTAGCTCATTCATAAGAATCGAATCATAGTACTCATGGTTGAAGACGACATCTATGCGAAAAGTAGCACGTTGAGTGCCGAGGAAATCAAATAATGATAATACCCTTTCGCAGATGAATGCGACGGGCAAAAGTGTAAAACGACAGAAATTCTCAGAGCATTCAGCTGCTGAGATATTTTGAATCATCCATATGAAAGGCTCTCAGAACACTCTGTAATTTCGTCAGCATTTCGTCCCATTCCGATTCTGGATCAGACAGTGCGGTGATAGCCCCTCCCGCACCGACTATCCACTCGTCATATTCCGTGTCTCTACCGCTGCTCGTTTTCGCTGACCGGTGACGTTCATCGTCTTTAAAACAACTGCGAATAACGACGGACCAGTCTCCACCACCGCCGACACACCAGTAACCGACGACGCCTGAATAGATACCCCTTTCGCTATCCTCGAGACTCTGTAAGAGTTGCACACTCCGTTTCTTCGGTGCACCTGTCATACTACCAGGTGGGAGGCTTTGGTGTAACACATTCCATCCGAGTTGGTCATCGCACAGGTTCACACTCCCCACGTCGCAATCAGCAGGAGCGGATGGCCGAAGTTCACCTTCAATGACACTGACGAGCTGCCATACTGTCTCGTACTCTTCGATACCGCAGAACTTCTTGACATCGACGCCCGCCCCAACAACCCCATATAGGTCATGGCGAATCAGATCAACAATCATAAGATTTTCACCGATCTCCTTGGGGCTGCTCAAAATCTCTTCAGCACGCTCGCGCGTTATTCCCCCGCCTTTCTTCACTGTCCCTTTTATGGGACGAAGCTGGAGACGCGTACTAGGAGGACGAGAATATGAAAGGAAACGTTCAGGGGACGAAGAAATAAGTGTCACTGAGCCAAGTCGAAGATATGCAGCATAGGGCGCAGGATTCACCGATCTAAGCCTCTTGTAAAGCTCCCAAGACGATTGGGACGAAGAGACTGGCGTCCTTGGCACCACGATATGCGTTCGTGCAGTCAGACATAGTTCGTACGACTCTCCGGCGAAAAGGTAGTCCTGTGCCTCCTTAACCTTTAGAATATACTGGTCTTTGTTGGGGTAAAGAACAGTAGGTTTCTCAGTGGACGACAGGCGCAACGGTGTCCGAAACCTGTGCGCCTTCTCTTCGCCATTTGCAGAGCGTCTGAGAGTGGACGCGATGAAAGCAAACCAGTCATCGTCCTTTGGCAGAAGTGATTGTATGAGAACCTGACTAGAATTCACGTTGATCACGATGCTACGCTCGATAAAGACCAGATTCACATCTGGAAAGCCTTTGTAAGTCTCATCGTGGGAAGGTCTTCTGCATTGTATCGAGTCGACACCTAGTTCATAACTGAGATACCCGGTGAGCCCACCCCAGAAAGGCGAATGAGGGTCGCCTCCGACTGCTTCCTTCGTTCGCATGAAAGAAGCTAGCCATGTCCAAATATCCGAAGAACCCAGCGCGCAAGACGTGCGTCGCTTTCCTTGTATTAGAGTGACGGACGTATCTCCAACGAAGTATTGAATTTTGATCGTGGATGGGTGGATACAACCGATTATAGAGTGTGAGCCAGGCTGAGCTGCTGAATCCAGAAGGATAAAATCTGTATCTGCTTTGTACACTCCAAGCACTTCGCAAATCTGCGGTAAGCTAAGTTGTGGTAGTGAAAGCTTGGAGAAGGCGACACGCTGAGGCTCGAAACTGGGTCGAGAAGTACCAGCGCGGCGTGGGGACGGCCACACATTACCAAAGAACTGGCTTTGTGCTGCATCGTCCCACACCTTGACCTTCCGGTCATTCTTCAGTGTCCAATCGCAAGCCAGACGCCAAAAGTTCTGCACAATACGGAACCCACTTCCGTCAGTACAAACTGACTCTGGGTGGTATTGTACCGCCCAAAATGGCTTAAAGGTATGCTTGAGAGCCATAACCACCCGCCCGTTCTCTTCGTCGTCAGCCCATGCCAGGTCCTCCAACTCCTCCGAGGCATTCGTATCAACACAAAGCGAATGGTAGCGGACTACTGTTGCGTCCATAGGAACTCCTTCAAAGAAGTCATCACCGTTGTGAAGTAAGCGAGAGACCTGCCCGTGCTTCACTACTTTCAGCTTTTCTAGCGTTGCTCCGTGTTCAACACCGAGGCTTTGAAGGCCGAGACAAACACCCAGTACAGGAAGGAGGAGATCGTTGGAGATTTTCCATAGTCTTTTAGTAATACCTATGTCGGATGGGACGAGAGGCGATCCCGGACCTGGCCCGACGAGGACGGCGGAGAAGAACGGAAGATAGCGAGAGAGACAGGCAAAGCTTATTTCGTCATTTTTTATGATGTGGATCGAGGACCCCGGTATTGCCTCCTTTACGAGAGCAGCCAAGCTGATTGGAAATCCCTCGTCAGCGCACGAGAAAAATTGAAGTACTAGCAGCAGATGGCACAAACTTGTGTGTGAAGGAGTCATAGGAGTCTATGATCAAGATTTTCGGTTGAACCTCATAGGATCCCATAAATGAGTGAAAAAATGGGAGGCCAAGGTGGTTAGGATGTGTGTGCCTGCGATGAAGACGCGAGAGATTATTGACCCTTCCCAATTACATAATGGAAATTTTACAATGAAACAAGATCTGACGGAGACCCGACGGCAACTGCATTAGGTAAATAATACGTCATCAATCGTTTTATGCCACTTAAGTGTCGCGTCCGTCGGGTGGCAGCAGCATAATATTAATATTAATGTCTGTAGCAAAGTCGCCTATCACCTGTCACGGTAAGCAGCTAATAACTCGGAGCCTCCTGACAAGCAATTCACGACTTGTACAGTCCTTGATTCGTCACTGGGGAAACCCGCACGGGGCGTCTTGGTCCAGCTGCAGAAGCATCGCGAGATCGGTTCCTCCTCCGAAGGCGATGTCTTTGCCTTCGACCCGATCGCTCATGGGTATGAACGTTCTTTCTTCTCCTCTTGTCCATCCGACAATGTCAACCCATTTGCAGGGTGACGGACAACGACGGCAGATGCCTAGACTTGCTCACCCCGGCACGTCAGTCAGTCGAGGACCTCGCCATCCTTACTCCAGGACTCTATAAGATTATCTTTCAAACGAAGAAGTACTTCGATTCCATGGACAGAGAGTGTTTCTACCCGTGGGTTGAGGTGAAATAACGGTAGTTTTCATCTGGTCGTATGCATTTCACTGAATATCTGCCCAGATCACTTTTCAGGTCAAGGAAACTAGCCAGCATTATCACATCCCGCTTTTGCTCAGTCCATACTCCTACACGACATACAGGGGAAGCTAAGAAGGGTGTTCGCACCCTACACTCGTATCCGCAACTTGTACCCATATATAACTTTAAGTGTATGTTCCAAAGGAACCGACCATCACCTGTGTTTTATCAACTCAAAAATCATTACTCCGACCATTACTCGTCTTCTCATGAATCCGGAGAAAAGGTGGACGATAAAGACAAGATTTTCTTTCTTTCTTGACGTCTACATTCATACAAGAGCAAAGACGGGACTCTAAACAGCGGGTGCACCCGTGCCTCGTACATCATCGTAATGTACACCACTAACAGTACTACCGCGCATCGAGGAGTTGACGTTATAAACAAACTGCTCTCGATTCTGTCTAAGAACTTCCGCCGCATCTTTATAGCATATAATGAGGACCCCTGATAGATCAAAGTTGACGTGGAAATAACACACAAACCTTTGTTTAGAGGGTCGTCTGCATTAGGCTCTAGGAATAGATACTTGAGACCAACGAATACGGCGGTGAGATTTAGTACTGGCTTCCAATCTTCACGAAGGATGTTGAGGCAGACGTTACCCTCCAGATCTATATTGGGATGATATATCTGAAATGCAGATGTTCAAATGGTTAGATTAGTCCCTCGCGGTTCCGAAACGGGACCTACTTTCTGGATACATTTGACCTTTGGTGGATCGTGGGGGTACGTCTCTGGTATATCGAAGTTGAACCTGTAAACACCTCCTTTGTACATCCCTAAAGACGCGAGGTTAAATACTGGTTCTACGCTAAAGAGACATCGGACGCACCTTCATCAGGCTTGATTTGGAGCGTAAAGTGCAGCAAGTTATTCTCATCAGGCCATTCGGGCTTCATCGTTTCACTGGTACCCGCAGTATCTAACTCGGTGACATCTGTTCAAGGATGTTGGTTGATCCGATTTGGAAACCTGCGAGGTCGGGGGATGAGGAGTACGTCGAACATACCCTTCTGCGTGCGGAGATGGGCAGGGCTCCTCTTAGGTACCCTCGGTCCCGACGCCTGCTGCTGCTTCCTGCTCATACTCCAGATCTACACGTTTACAACGCCGGTGTTTGCATAAATACGTTTATAATCAGCATGTGCATCCTCGAGCACAGGATAACGGACTGACGTTCAACATAGCTGAGGTGAATTCGGCTTGTAAAGTAAATCCAGAGACTAGTAACTATTGATACAAGCACAAAGATGCCCAGGTGTCCTCGAAAGTAGTGGTGGTAAAGGACAGAAGGGCGAGGGGGATGTCGGGTGGCGTGTACAGGCTAGACACGCCAAAGCTCGACCCTATCGCCATTACTGGCATACCGCGCGCGACTCGTATATACAACGGTACATTATTCTGACTGTGCTAATCTTGTACATTTCAACCATGTCCTCGATCTCTCTGCCCATTATCGATCTTGACCTCTTCTTAGCTGGGGACCAGAGGTCGCAGGCAGAGTGCACTAAGGCACGGTACCACACCGTATCTCGATGTCCTCGCTCGCTCGCTCACAGGTGACTGTAGGCCGCAGATGCACTCATCACATATGGTGCTCTCTTAGTCCAAGACTCGCGCGTATCGGAGGATGACAATGGCACGGTTTAGTCTGTCCCTCTTGTCAAAGCTGCCCTTAATGCAATCTCTTAGACAACTTCCTCGACCTTGTCGAAGACTACTTTGCTCAACCCGGGGAAGCTCTAAAAGAGGATGAGCGCCCAGAGCTTGGCTATCAAGTCGGCGTCACTCTTGGGAACACAGAGAAACCAAAATGTGCCGTTGATGAATCGTGCCTGCAAGTCATTGCACGCCTTGAGCCATCCGAAAGACCGATAGATATCTCTGCGCATCAGCCAGACCCCAAATGTCGCTTTTTCTGGAAAATGGGAGAAATACCCCCATACGAAACGAAATATCCTGCTTTAAACGCGCTTAACGTTATTCCGAGGAATGAGGCGATTAGGAATAGATGGGTACCGACGATGGAGAAGTGGGGGAATTCGATGAAGGACGCGTGAGCTTGCTGCGCACATGTGCATGAAGCCTTCGCCCTCATACACTGACGTAGACACCGATTCGTAGCGTTCAGGGAATTGCCGAAATGATTGCTGTCGGTCTTGAGCTTCCACGCGAAACGTTTCTCGACGCAAGCCGTTATGGGTTGGTCAACGACTTTGCAATTTATTAATATTGTTGACGCATTCTTCAGACCTCATCTCCTCGCGCCCACTGCCTCCGACCTTGACAAATATGGCCGGAAGGAGTACGCACAAAGAATAAGCGGTTTACTTGAACTGTATATCTCTAATAAATGTGCACCCTAGTGTAATTCTCGCCGGCTTTCACACTGATCTCAACTTCCTTACTATCCACGGGAGGTCGCGCTATCCCGGGCTGCACATATGGGCCCGAAACACAGGGAAGCGCATCCCCGTCAGGTTCCCACCAACTGGACGTTATCTTCTGGTCCAAGCTGGAAAACAGCTTGAAATAATCACTGGTGGGCTTGTTAAAGCAGGGTTCCATGAGGTTGTGGTCAATGAGAGTACACTTGAGGTCCGTACGCGTATTAACCATCGATTCTGCGACTGATTCTGGGTAAACAGACTGTCACGAGAAGACAACAGAAATACCCTGAACGGCCACTTATTCGTATCTCGAGCACGTTTTTCTTTCATCTATCCTCTGACTTCGACCTTGCGCCGATCCCGTCGCTCGTGGCTAGGGCCAAGGCCTTGAGGACCAGCACGGTCAGTCCTGGAAACGAAATGGAAGAAGAAAGCCTTTATGAGCCAATGAAGGTGGGACAACAGGTCCAGAAGTGTGTAACGTTATTCCTTTCTTGCAAGTCTCCCGGAAAAGCTGATCGCTTCATTTATGTCAATTTCTAGTGAGCTTCGGCACATCGCCCTATTAGCGTAGCGCAGAGAAAAGATGTTTATAAAACAAATATGGGATACTCCTAATGTAAATAAAGCTCATCAGAACCAAGGCTTTTATGTGGCCATTTCGACTACATCCAAACTATCCTTTGGTTCCTCGGTAACTTCCTCGCTCCCGCCCAAATCGTCAATCCGTGGCCCGGTGAAACTTGCCCTTCCTGTAGTAATCCAGGTCAATAGGCTCACGGCGCCGATGACTCCGAGCGCCGCCGAAGTATAATTCATGTTGTCTTTTGTGACAGGTTTCACTTTAGAAGAACGTCAGATTGCCATTACTATATCGGCAGGAGGAACCGGCGTCGGTACCTTGCGGGAAGTTGAATGTGATGGAAGCGAATAGAAGAAAGATAAGGCCTATGACATTAAGCGCCAGACTATACCTCCCAAGCTTGTAGGGTCCTTCAAGCTCCTTGTAGTCACCTGTAAACCTGCCAAGGATACGAACGGCTAGCGGCATCGCGTACGAAAGGTCTGCGCTTTACGTCAGAAATTGGCGTGTGCGATTGGATTGGTACGCACAGAAGCCTTCGGCCGCAATAGCGACGACGGTATTGAACCCTGTCACCGTCCCAAAATCGATTGCACACAAGGCTACCTGTACCCCTGCGGCCAGTACGACCGCATTCGTAGGTATAGGCGCCTTTGTCCCATCTACCTTCGACCAAACCGAGGAAAATGGCAGTCCGTGATCGCGTGCAAACGCGTAAAGACTACGCGATCCCTCCGCCTGCAGTGCGCAAGAGCAGAAAACGCAAATGACAGTTATAAGCGACGCCAGGAAACATGTTCCGACTTTTGATTGAGTAGAGTCGTAAAATATCTGGATAAGAGGCACGCCGGTGGGCGTTCTGGCAGTTGCTTCCAAATCGCCAATACAGAAGCATACAGAGACAAGAAAGACGAATCCCGTAATAGCGCCAAAGTAAACAGACAATACAATCGCCTGTGTATTACTGTAAGTAAACAAAAGCCCAGGGGTGATATTGCCACAGCTTGCCTTTGGTGCCTCACGGGATGCGTTCTTCATCTCTTCGGTCATGTGGGCAGGGGCATCATAGCAGCACATGGCGAATGCACCTTGCAGTATCTTATACACGGTAAGTAGGCATTACATTTCCCAACTGCGCAGTGCCCACCCCTAGGATAGCCGCCATCGCGGGCCCGAAGCCCGTGAAGTTTTGAAACTCCTTGAAGACAAAGCTTGCACTACAATCGAGTTAGTACCATATCTACGATGGTACGGCTAACTCACGACTGCTTGTTTGTGTTCGTGGCCAAAATTACCGTGACAACTATCACGAACGACGTTATATTCCAGATAATGGCAGCCTTGCTCAGCTTATCCAGATAGCGCGGGCCCCACACGTTTACCATTACGCCGAAAAGTGCGACGGCGTAGGATACGAGGGTCACCTGCCAGCGTTCAATGACGAAATCCGGATGTGTGAGATTGACTTGGCCAAGTACAAAGTTGGCGCAGACGAGGTTATTGGTAGCACCCATAGCCAATATACCTGCATAGGCTATGTTTGCGCGCTATTGGTACCGTTCGATGAAAGATACGGACCTATAAGCATAAGCCAACCAGTCACCCAGCTTGCACCCCTCGCGACCTATCGTACCGGCTCCCATTAATTCAGAATTTTTACGAGGATACCGGTACATCAATCACCTTTGGAGGTGCGAGGACGGCGACCCAGGAATATTGTCCACCTGCAACTGGCAGTGCAGAGCAGATTTCCGCCATCGAATACGCGACGGCGAGTGAAGCAAAAGATATTGCAATCCATGAATATATCATGACTGCTGGCCCGCCTGCATTTACTCCGGTTATGAGCACACCTCCTAGGGCGGTCCAGCTAGAAGAGAGGTAGTTCAACCGAAGTCAGTAAACGCTTATAACAAAGAAATGGAAGCTGAACCTGGTGACAATGCTGAAGCTGAAACCAACCATGCCCAGTAGACTAAACGATCTCTTTAGTTCTGTATTTCGATGGCCCATGTTAGGGAAGCGTTTAGACTTCGATTCTGTCTCCCGAGTTCACCTTGCTGATATCCGAGCCTTTCGAGGTATGCATCTTCGCCCACATCTACGGGAATGCTAGTGAGAATCTGAGGGAGATCCATTGCAGTCATCCAGTATGTTTGGGGACTGAGTGAATTGCGAATGCTATTCTGTGAGCTGTTTGACGATCTCAGCTTTTATTCTCAAGGCCTTAAGCCTCGCGACTCTTGAGCCGGAGAAACCACATGCTACCGCGAAGCAAAGAAGACCTAGATAAGCTGATTGTCCAAATTAATAGGCTGGTCCCTCTTCATCGAGGTTTCCTAGAGGCGAGAAGTGTAACGAAAAGGCGCTTTGCGAGGTGGGCGCCCAAAAATGAAAAACAACACAGCTTTATTTCGGCTATCGCGCCTGTACCGCGATCTGATGATTACTGTTTGTAGCCGCAGCAAAGAGTGTAGGTACATTACAGAGTTTTACAGTTATTCGAAGGTTCGCATCCATTGGGACAGGGGTTCGGTTCAATGGCGAGCAGGTAAATGTAGACATCGTGTGGTGAAAGCGTGTTTGTGCAACATCACATTAGCCTAGAATTAAAGGGAGGGAAAGCGAAAGAAGCAGCGAGAAGCAAGCTGTTTACCGACGACCATCCTCCCCATCTTCGTCCTCCTCGGCCATTGCGGCTTTCCAGACAGCGTACATCTTTCTCCGATTAGTCTCTCTCGTATCCGCTCCGCTGGCAATGTCGAACATTCTTCGTAAGAGTGCCTTCCTTGCTTTTGTTCTTTCCACTCTCCCCTCTTCTTTCGGATTTTCCAGACATGCATTAGCCACGATGTTATCAAGAGATGGCTTGCTTAAAAGCCTCGGGCGCTTTTTTAACGGCGCCCCGGCGGAAGGTGGACAAGGTTTGAGAGCGAAGAAGATCGGCTCGAAAACCTCGCTGTAGAAACGTTGATACGATGCGTCTGAGTACGTACGAGAGGCAAGGAAGAAAAAAGGGGAGAGAAGAGGGAGGAGGGGCGCAGGGAGTGGGCTGGCGTTCGTCTGTTCCAGCTCCGATGGCGCGAGAGACTTGTCAAGCTCTGTGAGGTAAACATCCGCGAGGTGATAGGACAAGCTGGCTGGTATACGGCCGTCTTGTGGACTGGATGCAGTTAGTGATGTCTTTCTCCGGATCATTAATAAAATGACCTGGACTCACCATAGTGGTCCGCCTCTTGCGGTCAGTATACTATTATATTCGTCGACCGCGCCCCTGTCCCATTCGGTTCGTATTAACAGCCTAAAGCTTGCGTTCATGAATTTGCGCACGAGCATATAGTACTTATCCATGCTAAATATACGGCGTCAGCAAACGAAACCAAGAAATCTGACTGACATACCGCAAACGATCTATGCCGGCCCACTCTCGCCCAATTGCATCCCAGAATCCCCGCAGAAAAGCCAATGATGCTTTAGTGGAGGGGATCCTCAGGAGAAGCTCGGCAAGTTCGCCCGAAAGTGCTTGTTGGACGAGTGGCTTGTCGGACATCCAGTAGCCTGTACAGTAGGGTTTGTGGATCGGAGGCAGGCATGTTAAGGTAGACACGAACAGTAAAAGATTCCCTTCCAGAGTTTTGACATCTCCAGTTCGGAGAGCGAGTCATGGTCGGGGGACGAGAGGAAGGTCGCGAGACTTTTTACGGCTTTGTCGCGAGTACTCTTGTCTGGTCAAGGAGGTTGGGACAGAGTAACAGAGAAACAAAGGCGGGGGAAGACATACCCGTCGATGCGAGAAACCTAGCCAGAGGCGGCGAGGGGGCGGATTTGTCGTCCGGGAACATTGGCCAATGAATTTCGCTTTTTCTCTCCCGGAGGGCGCTGCGAGTCTCGGTGGCGGGAAACACCAGAGGGTGGGTGAGTATTACATAATGCCCAATTATTTTACATGTAAATCAATCTCGATCAGTCCCCCCCCTTAAAAGGAATATAAATGGAATTCAGGTTGCTAGCGCTTCGCCTTCCGCTTCAAGCAACTTCGCCTTCCGTTCAAGCTGTCTTTCCCTCCGGTCATCTCCCACCCCGACTCGCCATCCACCTCACCGCCGCCAACAAGGGCACTCATTGGCCCCCCTTTCGGCGGCGAACATGTTTGGCCCTGAACCTAGGTCGGACTATCATCGACGCCGCCCAATGTCCTACCCGATGTCTGCCCACGCTCCCGCTTTAAAGACAGGCTGCCTGCTCAGGTTCTCATCGCTCCCACATCGCAACTACCCTTATGTCTACTTCAGAGACCAGCCCCCTCCTTGCCTCTGGCGACAGCCGTGACTCTGCGAGGATCCTCCATGAAGTCGAACCGACACTCGTCGCTGACACTACTGGCATTCCCATAGGCCGGGGCGCGACAATCCGCCATTGGGTGCCCGACCCGTACTCTGCGGATGAGCAAGGCCGGCCGCGAACACTTGTCCTGTGCTTCGACGGCACTGGTGATCAGTTCGACGACGACGTGCGCCGTTCCTTATCCCATACATTACCTTCGGATATTTTACTTTCTTCCAGAACTCCAATGTGATCCAGTTTCTTTCATGCCTAAAAAAGGACGACGAGAAGCAGCAACTCGTTTATTACCAGGCCGGTATTGGGACCTACACAAACTCCTCTTTCGTTACTCCGATTACAAATCAGGTCTCCAAGACCTTGGACGAGATGATCGCGTGGAACCTTTCTGCCCATGTTCAAGGTAGAGTGAAACTGACAAATTTGAGTGATCCTATCTGACTTCTTCTATCAAGAGGGCTATGAATATCTCATGCAAACTTGTCCGTGCACCATGTTTTACGAAGCAATAATTTTCTGACTATTTAACAGATACATACGGGGATAAAATAGCGATATTCGGCTTCTCTCGAGGTGCATATACTGCCCGCGCTCTCGCTGGAATGATTCAGAAAGTTGGTCTTCTGCCTAAATACAACAAGGTTCAAATTCCATTTGCTTGGGCAATGTATACCCGTGAAGACAGAGATGGTCTCATCAACAGCGAGGCTTTCAAGAAGACGTTTTCAACGGACATAGTGATTGACTTTGTCGGTGTTTGGTACGATACGATACAATACCTGATTTTTCTTCGGATAAGGTCGATATTAACGATTGTTTTTGATTGTTCAGGGATACTGTTGCCTCCGTCGGAATTGTAAGCAAAGAACTACCGTTCGTCGCAAATAATTCCGCAATTCGTGTCTTCCGACACGCTATTTCCCTCGACGAACATCGCGCCAAGTTCATGCCGGCTTTCCATCAAGCTACCCAGTATGCTGAACCACTTACGGCAAAGACCGCAGGCACCGCACCTATATTCGACGCAGCTTTGCCACTGCCAGCATCGGGTACATCCAAAGCTTTGACCAAGGGCAACAAGAAGGCGAAAAAAATGCAGGCACATCGATCGGAAAGTCAGCTGTGGGAAGACAGCATAAACTCGTCGTGTGGGGGGCCAACAGATGCTCTGGAGGTCTGGTTTGCTGGCTGTCATTGTGACGTCGGTGGTGGGTCCGTACCCAATAACACACGCCATTCTTTAGCACGTATCCCACTTCGTTGGATGATACGCGAGTGTTTCAAGAACGAAACGGGCATTATTTTCGACAAGGACATACTCAAAGCGAGTATTGGAATCGATGCCGACACTCTTTATCCAGTCGTGTTGCAGCGTCCGCCACGGAAACCTCCTATTGGAATGCAGCTCAAGCAGATGGAACCCCAAGGTTACGCCATTACGACTCTTTTAACGGTTATGGGCGGTCTCCTCGCGATTCCTGTGAACATTGTATTGGGCGTCATCGCTTGGCCTCTTAAGCATCTTCTATTGCTCTTCAAGTTCACACGTGCCGGTAAATGGATCCGCGGCGTGTTTAGCCCTCGCAAGCTATCGGCAGTCTCCGAGAGCGAGCGCGCCACGTTCACCAGAAGCGGCGGTTACGGGGCATTGCCGGATGTTAGGAGCCCCGGCGATACGGCGATCCCTTTTGTATCCGAAGAGGACGAGGAACTTGCCGACTCTTTAATGCCCGTATATGACCAGCTTTCGATTCGTTGGTTCTGGTGGATTTTGGAAGTCATTCCATTCCGTTTCCGCGACCAGAAGGGGAAGCGCGAGGACTTCTTCGTCCGAGCGAATTGGGGCAATGGACGTAAAATTTACGGAGACGCAAAGAGGAGTGGGATCAAGGTGCACCGCTCCGTGAAGACACGTTTAGAAGTGGTTGACCGAGGGGGCGGAAGTGTTTACCAGCCGAAGGCGTGGTTTAAGGCCCGTGGGGCCTCGGGCAAAAAGGAAGCTGGTCCAAAGAATTGGAACGTTGAAAATCCTGATAAGTGGAAGTGGGTTGATTAACCGATGATTATTCAAACGTAATCGCAGTTCGCCCCCGGATAAGCCTAGCTATCCTTATTGTCCTCTACGGACGATATGTAACATACATGTTATGAGCTCCTTTTATTCTGCTTTACCATAATTTGTGCGTAGTTGCACTTGTGACATTCACATTAATCGTCTGGTAATCGGACGTGGACTTATGGAGTCGAGTGGGACATTTATCTATGCAGAGTACTTGACCGTGCTTTTTGATGCGTGGGGACTCCCGTATGGAATGTCGGGTTCATCTAATGGGCGCGGTTAATACCTGGTTACGCGACTCCTAGAAGAACATCCAAGAGGACGTACGTGTTGTACTTAAATCACAGCCTGTTGTTGAGGCTCAAGGGAGAGCGTCATAAGAATTGAGACAAGCACCTTACTTTGCCTTGGTTTTTTAGTTTAGAAGAAGTTGAGTCCAAATGGCCATTGCTATGACGCTTCAAATTATTGCAAAATAATAATAAAGAGAAGGGGAACAAGAAAATTTTACCTATTTTACTACTATTACTACAAGTCTGGCAGTTCTCGTTGGATCAATCTCGTCCATGTGCTCTCTTTCCACCAATCCTCTAACGTCTCAATCTCCTCCCAGATATTTTCTTCGTCCACGTTGTATATCTCGTACTTGCAGCTTCCCAGGTTGTTCCCATCTCGCTTCGCAACCTCAAGGGCTGCCTTATTCTCCCCGCTAGTCGAACTTGCTATCAGCGACTGCGGCAGAGAAGTTTCATACTGACACTTGCCTTAGGAGGCCCAACAGTTCCTGGCGGTCTGGGAAGAATAAGCGTGGCTCAAGGACAGCTAGGATCGAGAGTGCGGCGCGGAAAAGGAACGAGTCTCCTTCAAGAACTAGCACGTCCCATATCCTTGCGCACGCTTCCAGTGGAAGATGGTCAAGGAAGAGTGGTATAAGCCATTCAGGAAGGTAAGCTGCGGGTGAAACCTGGTGTTGTTTGAAATTAAAGTAAACTACGAAAAAGACGACAATAATTAAAGTGAGTTAGTTTTTTATACATAAAAAGAGACAACCGACTCTTCGGCATGCAGTCTGCCAATAAGGTGTCAAAAATCCTGGATTCCACCATCAAACTAAATTCTACCAATTGCTGGAGTGCGTCTCACCGACAATATGCCTCAACCTATGTCAAGTTTAGTACGTTTATCATGCACAAGGACCACATCCCCTTACATCGTCCTTAGCAGCTAGTCCACCGTAAAAGCTACGCATACAGTGCCGCTCCAGTAGATTTCTCATGGAAACAAACGCAGAGGACGGCTGCATGTTAAGAAGAAACATTGCCGCGATTTTGCTGGCTCCCATGGTATATCCAAGGCCTTCATCAGAGCGTGCTACAACCCATGCACAGAGAAGGTCTTTTAGGTCTTGGTACAACGGGCCGGTAGTAGGATTGAAAATATGCAATGTGGGTAAAGTGGAACGTATGTCGCTGTCAATGAGATTGAGCGTTGTTGTTGGGAAAGTGCTGGATGCAAGAGCCCGCAAAGCTCGCGCAAGACAGGTCCGATATGTATCTGTTATAGCGCCATTTAGCACGTTCCATTGATACCTGCTTTACAAATTCAAAGCTGCACTGATTCCCCACCTTTGCTCAAAGCCAGCCCATTGCCAATCGCTTTCTCCCATACTATGCCCCGTAACTTCGGGGGGATGCCATTCCACCACAATTTACGCAGATTAGTATCGCGTATGGCGTTCTTCCAGTCAGGCAGTATGTGCTGTTCCCAATGGATAGTGGACTCCTCCACTGCCCGCTCTCGCGCAAGTCGTCGCTCCTGTTTCAGTTTTTTCTTTCGTTCCTCTGCGAGGCTGATTGCTTTAGTCTGTGCAAATGAGGGCAACTTCGTATTTCATTCAAACGCTCACCGGCAACACGGCTGTGCTTCATCATGGCCTCCCAATCAGCCATGTGTTTATTATCCTCCTGTTTCGCTTTCGGGGGCAGGAAGGTAGGCCTTGTCTTGGAAAGCACTTTCTCCAACGCGCTTGGTCCTGTGGATTTCGTCGGGCGATGTAATTGTAGTCGAGGGGTCTGGGTACCGACTGGAAGAGAATACGAAGTCGGTATAGGTGCTTTGGGGGTCTGGCCTTCGTCAGGAATAGATGTATTAGACCCGGTCGACGCCTCGGAATGTTCTGATGCTAGTTCGGGTGGCGTCGATGATAGGGACGTGGGTTGAAGAGCGGAGGGCTTGGGGAGACCATTCCCTGCCAACGCCAGAGACACACGGTCCTGAGCTTCGTCCAGCGACGAAGAGCGCGATTTACCCGACACAGTATCCTGATATGAGAGATGGAATTCAACCGCCCCCCGAGACGGTGAGGCTGGTGGAGACAGTGCGTGTGCGGGTACCGCATCTATGTCTATGGTAGAAACGGAGGCGTCTGGATTCTCCAACGAATGCTCTATCCGAATTTCATCGTAATTGTCCGCGTTGGTCTCGTCCATGGCGCGAGCGTAGGCCAAGTCGACGCGGATAGAGTCCGTTGTGAACTCGAGCTCGTCTTCGCCACCGTCGGAGAAGGCATCGTCGATTGTAAATTCACGCGAGCGAGATGGAAAGTCCTTCTCGGCGTCGACATCGAAAACGCCATCGGACGTGTCCGTACGGCCGGTCATATCGACGAGGGGAGCGGCTTCAGGTACATATAGTCGCGGGGAGAGACTCGGAGACCTGGTCTGAGGGAGGCAATGCACTGCAGACTCCGGACTCCGCCATTGGCCGACGCGATCACGGTCGCGTCGCCGCGCGCGCACCTCTTGCGCGACACTCGCCCGTCCTCGAGCCGTATTTCAATCGTTCTGAGGCATGATTGCCGAAATACTGCTTGTGCTCACAGGCCATTCCTCTTCTCTTTTCCCGACGGACAACAAAATCCACCCCGACTTTGCGCCCCTCTTGCACCCCGGGGAACGTCAATGTCTCGAGTCATTGGGCCTCATCGCCTGCCGCTACCGCAATATCAAGGCTGCGTGTTCCAGATTGTCCCACTCGCCTTCTCGCTACGTCTGTGCATTTTGTTCTAAACTCAACGAGATCCTCAGGGACGAGTACGAGTCGCTCGTTGTAGAGACAGAAGCCAGAATTCTCAACAAGGACGACAACTATGTCGGGCAAGGCTCTTTTGTCCCATTGAGCTCCATTCGCGCGACATTTGCCGAATGGGATGGTCCTTTGGCGGCGCTTGAGTCCTTAATGGTACGCCTTGAAGATGTGCCGTCCTGGCCAGCCGGAGCCCTCATCGACCTTCTTCTTGCTCGCTCTGAAACGGGTATCTACCGCGTCTCGTCTGTCATGTCCCGTCTTGCTGAGGCGGTACAGCGGATATGGAGGATCCAATTGCAGGCCTTTCTCGTACACGGGTCCTTGTCTGCGAGTGAGCCATTGGCCACAGAGGATTATATTCTCCACGAAGAGGCCATTCCATCGTGCGTATCGAACTCTGCAAGACAATCAATCCTTTACATTGGACGTGCAATTGGGACTGTAAAAACGCTGAATTGGCACAAGCAGATTCCAAGCTCGCTATCCCTAAATCATGCGAAGCTACTTGATACCACTCTCCCTCAAGCCCAACATGATTTTGAGCATGTAATTTCCCAGATCAGAGCCGACATCAGCGAATGGCTTTGGTCAAATGTGCTGACAATGCACGACGTTGAGGACGCTGTAGACTCTTTGTAGGTGGTGGCTCTCGGTGACTTATAAAAGATCCCTCTGACAGATCTGTGCGTAGAGCAAACTATTTTTTGCTGCAGAATGGAGAATTCGGCCTCGCGCTAATCAGGGAAATCGAAAGACTAAAACAATCCAGGCTTTCAGCCCGTTCCAAACCGAGCACGATTATTCGTGAACAGGACTTACATCTTGCTCTATTACGTGCATCATTAGGGACGTCGGCTCAACACGACCCAAATCTTTCTCGCATCCGCTTCCAGCTTCCCTCAGGCCCCATTCACTCACTTCTGCCAACTTACAATGAGCCCAAGGCACCCACAAGTTCAATACCTCATAGCGTTGCCGACCAGACACGCTTCGATGACATTTTACTCGGAACAAGTCTAAGAATGACGTACGGGATATCATGGCCTCTCGACCTTTTCCTCCATGCCTCCGATCTTGCGACCTATGCTGATATATTCTCCTTCTTGTCGTCTCTCCGCCACGTTCATACGCGTATTCATGCGTGCTGGACCTCGTTATCCAACGCACAGCGTGCCCGTCGCCGATGGACGGGTCTTGATGAAGGAGGGACAGCAGACACAGAAGCACGTAAAGAGTTGTTGCGATGCGGATGGGGAGTTGTGCGACTCATGGGGTGGTTTGTGGATGTGCTCCTTGGCTATATGATGATTGATGTTGTGGAGACCGAGTTTAGAAGGCTCAAGTCACTTCTCAGGTCTCAAGAAACCACATCAAGTAGCAGGAGCGCGGGCTCGCTTCGTCCGTCGACTTCTACAGCATCAAAGGACAACATGGCCACTACTTCTCAGAATCTAGACTTCACGACTCTGCGCAATTTACACACGACTTACTTGGAACATTTACTATCTGCAAGCCTGCTGACTCAGCCAACACTTACAGCCGTTATCCGCTCGATATTTGAAATCTGCGAGCGTTTTATGGGCCTGGTAGAGCGATGGGGAGGAGATGTGCTACCGGCGCTGCTAATCGAAGGTAGCATCGCAAGCGGGGGCTCGGACTCTGTAGGTCGGCTGGTCAAAGAGAGACAAGAAGCGGTAAAAGAAATTGACCAAGTGAGCGTTTCAAGGTCGCCAGCTTGGTATCTCCTGACATTAAACTGCTCCTTTCGCAGAACCTTAAGGATCTCCTTGAGACATTTTATGAACAACTATTGTCAGCCACTTCTCAGCCTTTGAGCATAGGTGATGGGTCGAAATCAATCCTAATGAATGCCACCGCTGCCAATTTTTCGAGTACTTTACACAGCTCGCAAAGGATGAAAAGTAAACGAGTAGAACGTGATGGCGAGACCCGACGCCATATTGAACGACTTCTTTTGCGTCTAGATTTCAATAGAATGTTCTCCAGACCACGGGTTGGGTCAGCGGGGGAAGGAGCAGGGATCCTGAGGGAGGGCGGGCTAGCCTAAAAAAATTTCGTACTTCCACGCTCGCTACGATATTACTGTATGTACTGCGCTAACGCGTTTGATTATATGTGTATTTTTCCACTCTGTGAAATGTGTTGATAGAACAACTGGAATTGAAAGTACCTGTTGATTTACGTATAAGTTTTTTTTGGTACTCGCGATTATCGCCTTCAAATCGATTCGCAATAGTCAGGCTTGAGATCCACATGAGCGCTGCTGCAATCCGCCGACTGGCTCTATCCGCGCGCCAACTTTCCTCTCAGACAGCTCACTACTCAACCACCATGTCGTCCCGTCCGTAAATTTGCCCTCTTGCTCGTTCTCGTTGGTTGGCGCTCACTCGCTCTGCTACAACAGCGTACACGCCCCGTATCGTCGGTGCGCCGAACACTCTCGGTAAGCTCGCTTTACGCAGTCCTCTTTGCAAGAGTCATTCGATCTTTTTTGACACAAGGTCGAGTATACAGACCACCGCGTTTTCCTCCAGCACGGTTCCAACGTCGTCTCCTCTTTTCACGACATACCGCTTTTCGCTGATCAGAACAATGGCATCCTGAACATGATCGTCGAGGTCCCGCGCTGGACAAACGCGAAGATGGAGATTTCGAAGGAGGAACCGTTCAATCCTATCAAACAAGACATCAAGCGTAACAAGCTGCGTTTCGTGCGCAACTGCTTCCCTCATCACGGGTATATCTGGAACTATGGCGCTTTCCCTCAGGTGCGTACAGTCAATGCCTTACTACTGATCAGAACCTAACACATACCCTGCAGACCTGGGAAGATCCCGCCCAGATGCACCCCGAAACCAAAGCGAAGGGCGATAACGATCCTCTTGATGTCTGTGAAATAGGCGAGCAGGTCGGCTATGTCGGTCAGGTCAAGCAGGTCAAGGTTCTCGGCATCATGGCGCTCCTCGATGAGGGCGAAACCGACTGGAAAGTACTCGTCGTTGATGTCCAGGATCCTCTGGCTTCAAAGCTCAATGACATTGAGGACGTCGAGAGGCACCTCCCTGGTCTCATTAGGGCGACCAATGAGTGGTTCAGGTACTTCTCATTATTTTCATGGAACGCAGAATAGAGGGTAAAAGGTTCGCAGGATCTACAAAATTCCTGACGGTAAACCCGAGAATGCGTTCGCATTTTCTGGTGAGGCCAAAAACAAGAAGTACGCGACGGAAATTATCCATGAGTGCCACGAGGCGTGGCGCCGCCTCATCAGCGGCGAAAGTCCTTCGAAGACGGCCTCGTATGATCTTTCTATGTAAGCTAATTGGCGTAATTTTCTGAAATGGACCTAACTCGAATCTATTTCAAGCCACAACATCACTGTGGAAAATTCGCCTGGTTTTATCAGGACGAATGATCCCATATATACTGGCTTGCCTGCTGAAAGGCGTGAGCCACCTGCACCGATTGACCCTTCGAGTACGTTCCGACTGTTCTATTCTAAGCTCCTTCAGAAGATCAATGTCTTTTTTTTTCAGTCAGCAAGTGGTTCTACATTTCATCCGCTCAGGTTTAGAGTAAAACTTCCATGAAGCTGTCATCTCATTAGTGAGTCCTAAAGAAAACAAGATGTACGTTATCTTGTCGATCGTCAAAATAAATGTGATCAGAGCGTGAAAATTCGTGACCGGGTTGATTATGCTAAGTATGAGAGTCAACAAACATAGTGCTACAGAGTGTCCAGGCATCATATTCTAGTGATCCTGTAGAACAAAAAAGCGGCAGGGCTTCAGCCCCTAGTTTTATCTGATAAGCCGTCCGGCTGAGCGGGAGGATATCGGCAGTATTTGTCTGATATAAAAGTCACGGTCCATGTTCCTGCATTGCTATTAGGAACGAAGATGGCCTGAAGGTAACAGATGTGGCTTACCTTCCAGTGCAGAGTAAATAGAGTATTCATGACTCATCACGCCGGAGACTGTGTGCGTCTCCAGGACCTTACCAGCCTTGGCGCCCTTACGTGCCGGCGCTTCAGAGCGCTGATACGTAAAGGTGAAGGGTGGTTCGCCGACAAGCGTGAAAACAATTTGGGCCTGACTACCTTCATGGATATTTTCGTAGTATTCGCGACCTTGCGCGACCCGGGCCGAGGGTAACGCGTGAACTTCGAAGTTAATGTTATCCACAGTAGTTTTACACATCTGCTGCTGGTGCGAAATTGACGTTATCGAGAATTCTCCTGGGTGTTGCTGCACCAGGGCGAAGGGCGATTGCATCGCAATTTGTTCATGCTGTTTTCCGTTTGATTTGTATCTGTCGTAAGAGTTAGAGTATAATACAAACAATAGTTGAAAGGACGAGAAGTACCCAATAGTCCAAGGTGGAATACCCTCCAGTTGAAATTGAGTAACGTCACCAACACAGAAGTGTTCTCGACGGTCAAAGGGAACTATTGCTGCGGACTCGGCAACGTCGACCCAAATAGACTTCTTCATAGGATCCGCAGCCATCTGCTCGCAGGATGACGCATCTCGCACAGATTCGATGGTCACCAAGTGCGGTCCGATGGAAGTGAAAACATAATTGGGCAAATCGATCCTCCACTGGGTTTCCCAAAGCTCAACGGTTTGCCGGTACACCTCACTCGCGGCCAAGTTCTTTACAGAAAGCTCTAAGTGGAATGGAGGCCGGCCCTCAAGAGTTATCAAGTCGTCGAAGGCGTGAACAGCGTGAGGTTCGGTTGGAACGAAAGTGTCTCGTAGACAATGGGCTAGCCGCGTTGACTCCTTAAACCGAGCAGATGGCCGTCCTACCACTTCTTGTTCAAGAAGCAACCGCTCTTGGCGTGGTATGACGTGTTGTTTATTCCACGCAAGTGGATAATTTGCATCCCCTATTTGTTTAACTTCATAATAGATACGACCGGCCTGAGAGGTTAAGAGCTGAAGACGTGTGCGGGTTTGGACACTGCTGATGATCGGTTGATCCAAAATTCTGGTACCTCCAGCTTCACTGTTGCGCGCAATATTGTACGCAATTTGGAATGGGGGTCGTCCTGGCAAAGCAAGCTCAGTCCACTCTTTCCCTGCATAGGACCGACTGATAGCCTTACCGTCCACGTCGAGGTCCACATGATCCCCTTTCCCTTCACAAACTGGTGCTCGTATGAAAGAGCCGTTGTACTTCTCGTATTTTACTTCCGTATCCGAAGACAGTCTCACGACAGGGCGAGAAATCCAATCCACTCTATAGTCGGCCTCATTGCCTATTACCTCACCCGCACACTGCGAGTCCATAACCTGCAAAGAAGTCAGCAAAATAAATGATAAAGATGCATAGCCAATGTGACATACCCCTAGTAAGCGATAAATACCGTCCCGATTTACAGCCAAAAAGTCATTGGGATTATTTACGAGTGTCGTACGTGCTGGACCCGAAGAGTCAGCCAGTTCGTACATCACCTTCCAAGGCTATTTTCCAAGGAGTGGTCAGTACAAGAGAAATCAGCGCCCCGCAGTGACTCACCCCTTCGCCTGTCAAACGCAAAGGCAGACGGGCCTCCTGACTTTCGAGGACGGTTATTTCTCGCTTCCCATCCTTCGTATAGAAACGGACATTGGGCTGATAGTAGAAACATCATTAGAGTTCGGACTAAAGTCCACACGTTCTTCTAACGGACTCACCTTCACTCGACGAACATTGACGGACATACCTGGTACGGCAAGATCCTTCTTACATCCGTAAGAATCCTGAACACTGACAAGGTCTATTTGAAACATGCCGCCCTCCTCATCGATAGCGGACGGGACTGGAATTTGGATTTTCTCTTTGCTCTGCTTCAGGTCTTTCATTCGTAGGGTCTCAGATCCTTTCGGTCCAACAATTTGAACCTCCAGATTCCAAGGGCCATGACCCTGAAACACAGATTAGTTAATGTCCCATGAGATTCAGTAAATTGAACTTGCCCGCAAATCGACCTCCACGTCGACAACGTTTCCAGAACAGCTGTTAATCGATCGTTTGCTGCCCACCCCACTAGCGCTGTTGAACACGAAGCTTGCAGATGCCAGAGGGTGCACAATCTGATTGATACTCGGTCCGTCTAACTTGACTCGTTTGTAATTTGCGTCATTTAAATGGACAAAGGTATACGTGTAGTTTCCACTTCTTTCCGGCTGAAGAATGATTTCGCCGCGTGAGCCCTGGAACATACGCGACATCTCCTCGACGGGTTCGCTATTGCGCCTCTGTTGGTAAACCACCTGGAATGGCGGCTTGCCGTGTAGTACAAGAAAGGCCGAGACGCCAGTATCGCCAGAACTTTTGCCAGTTGGTAACACGTATAACGAAAAAGGTTGAAGACTCACCATTCATGAATACGCTTCCATTCAATTTCAGCAGTCGGGAGGGCCTGTTGAACAACTTTACATGTCTCTGGACTAAGTACATCTCCAGGACAGTGCTGCCCCTTTACTCCAATAATTGAGTACTCTCCTGGAGTGTCCGCTATCATTGTAAGCTGCGACTGTCCTGGCAAGGTAGTCAATGTCTTCACCCAAGGCTTAGCCACTTTTTTGTTCACTACCGAACCCCCTTGACTCGGCTGATACTTGACAGTTACGTCCCAAGGACCATCTTGAGCGTCGGATTCCCTCGCAGCAATGAGAAGCGATGCCTCGGAACCAATGAGGAGACTTGACGGCTTTCCAGGTGCACAGTCCTTGTACGCCATTGCTGCGCGGCGGAGTACGGTAACCGAACGAGTGGATAAAGAGATAACGTTGTTGGTTGGCTCCCCTTTGCGCGCCATTGATGTAAAGGCGTGAAAATTTCCCATGCCGTCAGTCAGAGAATCCAATGCATAGATATGTGAGCCCGGGACGTCGAATGGCATGTCGAGAGGAATGCGAAGTTCGTGAGCTCCGTGCCTCTGCAACCCATTCAGTGAAGGGAAATAAATACGAATGGAATCCACCTACATCAGGTACACCCTCAATTCTTTCCACTGAAAAATGCTCTCGCTTGCCATTGACTTCTCGGTGCCATCTTAAGTCCAAGGGCGGGACACCGAAGATCTTTACGGAGAGCTCCTCCTTCGAGCCCATGCAGCGTACTCCGTCACTATCCACGATGCTGTCGTGTGCAAACTCAGCCTGCGGACAGGGCACAACTGATATCTCCCCAGGGAAAATACGCGCCATGTTTGCCGTCGCCGAATCAAGTACACGCTCGAGTCTGACAGTACCCGGCTTCGTGACTTTTAAGTAAACAACCGACTGTGTCTTTTCAAGTTCTTGTGACGCAGGCAGGAAGCCCATCATGCGATCTTGGCTAGTCTGAAGTTCCTCATCCTCACCGTCCCAATCGGCATCGCTATTGCCTTCGGGGTCTACAGGGTCTGCACTTTTGGCAGCTTGGAGCACCTCTAACCGCTGCTGCTCAATTAAACGAATCTCCTTCGCACTCAGGTCAACATAATCGACCTTGTCAGACCCAGGATGGGAGACGGTGTAGCGGATATGCGACGGTTTAGTGTTGTTCAGAAGAACAGGTATTAGGACAGTATTTGCAGGCGGACTGAGACAATACGAAAGTCCCCCAGGATTTAATTTTGCCGTACTATGGGATGAAAGCTGATGAGATCCAGCTCGTCATTCGTAGACTGGCTTACCTGATTGGTGACATTCTGACAGTATGCTCACCCCTTAAATGGTCATCACCATCGAGCAGGTCGCGGAGATTGACCATTCGTCCGCTTGTTGACATCTCCTTGCGATCTGGAAGAAAAATTCTTAAGCACTATCGACTGATAGAAATAAGAGAAGAGTGAATCACAAAACTCTCGCGCAGAAGAGCTCAACGAATAAGATGAAACACCAATCTGATGGCAACGTGATGAGCAGCATGACAGACACACAATAAACTTCACTTACTTGCACGGTTCCAAACAGCATGCCATCTAATAAACAAAGGCTGATAATTTGTAAGACGACGGCGGCAGCGGCATAGTTGAGCCTGGGGATGCGCAAGCGTTTAAGAATGAGACAATATGTTATATCAACGAGGATCCATTTGAAGGTTAGGTTTGTCGAGCGATCCACGACTAAACTATGCAGCCAATCGAAACATTTTATTGCCTGACAAAAATGCACGTTGAGACAGGTAACCAGAGCATGCGTCTGAACTGAAAGAAACTAGCCTGGCACAGCAATCCGAGGCTAAGGATATAAAGACGCTGAGAAGGCGGGTCTATAAAGGACTCCGGTATTAAAGGCTGTTGAGACGAGTCGATGCCTAGAGATTTCGCCGCATCCTTGCTGTTCGTCGGTCCTGCATTCGACATAGCAAGGAGGTAAACCGGACGCCACCGGACTCGTACACGTAGTCAATAAAGGCTGCCTTCGAGCTGCGCCAAAGTGAGAAAGATGGTTTGTATGGTGGGAACCGTCCAGTAGAGGGCTGCTGAGGTGGTGGTGGCGGCCAGAGCACTGGCACGCGCAACATGAAAGCGCGCCTTTTCTGTTGCACACGTGACTGACGCGTAAACTTCCTCGTACCAGCTCGAGCTTATGAGTAGGACTCGTTGCGGAAACTTGAAGCGGGTCCACAGATCACTGGTTCTGGCTTTGGCCGACATTCCGGATTATTAAAAAAGCCATGTCCTTGCCTCGCCTTGCTGTTCGCCAGCTCGGACGGCCTCTTCTTGCGCGACGCTGGGCGAGCTCCCCCGCAAAGGTACTGACCGGCCTGAACTCAGTGACCGAGGCCGACCTCGCTCATTTTTCAAAGTTCCTCCCCGAGTCATGTATACTTTCAACACTTCTACCAACTTCGGTGTCAGCCGACCTTTCTATCTATAACACCGATTGGATGGGAAAATACAAAGGAAAAGCGACGACAGTGCTCAAGCCGAAGACGACCGACGAAGTGAGCGCTATAATGAGGTGGTGTTGGGAGAAGAGAATCGGTGTCGTGCCCCAGGGAGGTAACACGGGCTTGGTAGGGGGAAGCGTGCCGCTCGATAACGAATTGGTCATTAACCTCGGAAACATGTCTAAGGTGCGGTCATTTGACTCTACTACGGGTTAGTACACGTTAACATAAGGTCCACTTCACTCGTTTACTGACCTTGCTATAGGAATATTGGTAGCTGATGCAGGCTGTGTGCTCGAATCACTGTCAGAGCATATTGCACCTTACAACTACATCATGCCTCTTGATTTGGGCGCAAAAGGCAGGTATGTAAACAGCACCCAGCTTTTTGACAGATAGCTGACACGTAAGTATCAGTTGCATGATTGGCGGAAATGTAGCTACAAACGCTGGTGGGTTGCGGCTGCTTCGATACGGCTCGTTGCACGGTACTGTTCTGGGCTTGGAAGTAGTTCTTCCGGATGGTACCATCCTTAACCAATTGTCACAATTACGGAAGGACAATACCGGTACGTTTGAGCACGTCTACTTTCTGCGCACGGGACTTACGACGATTAGGCTATGACCTAAAGCAACTTTTTATCGGCGCTGAAGGAACTCTTGGCATAATCACAGGAGTCTCTATACTTACGGCGGCAGCACCCCAGGCGTCGAATAACGTGTTTTTGGTACTTCCGACGTTCAAAAATGTACTCCCACTCTACACGGAAGTTAGACGGCGGTTGTCCGAGATTCTGTCTGCCTTCGAGTTCATAGATAGAGGGGCGTATGAACTTGCAGTGAAGCACGGCCAGGGAAAAGCGTTGAGCGATGAGGACACTAAAGGCGCCGAGTGCTTCGTACTGCTGGAGACGAGCGGCGGAAACCGTGTGCACGACGAAGAGGTTAGAACAAATGACTCTAATCGATTCGATGACACTTACGAGTTGTCCACAGAAACTGAACGAGTTGCTGGAAGCATTGCTTGAAGCCGACGAACCGCTTATTACCACAGGCGTACTTTCACAGTCCCCGGCACAATTTTCCTCGCTGTGGGCCCTTCGCGAGGGCATCACCGAAGCAGTATCGAAAGAGGGTAAAGCGTACAAATACGATATCTCTATTCCTTTATCGTCTTTTAAGGATGTCGTCGACACAACTCGGGACCACTTGCAGACTAAGGGGCTAATCAGAGCAGGAGCAGTGAGACATGTCATCGGATACGGTCACGTTGGAGACGGTACGGGCTTAACGCGTCCTCCCAGACGACTACTAATGTCATACAAACTACAGGGAACTTGCACTTGAACATTGTGGCAGACCAATACTCGTCCGAAGTCCAGGATGCACTGGAACCATTCGTTTACGAACTTGTTGGTAAGTAATGGTCGCTCGAGTTGTTAGCCTGCCGTTGATTTACCGTGTTGTTCCCAGCGGGCTACCAAGGGTCGATATCCGCCGAGCACGGGATTGGGACGATGAAAACACATGCGCTTCATTACTCGAAAAGCAACACAAGCATTGAGTGGATGAAAAAAATCAAAAAATTATTTGACGAGCGCGGCATAATGAACCCCGGAAAAGTTCTTGAGTAAATATAGTGAATCAGTAGTATCTGCCAGGACGAATGTCTGTACTTTAGCCCGTTGACGTTTAAACCGATATTGGGTTTATATGTATGGAAAATATCGCCTGTAGTTATTATTCAAACTCCGACCGGGCTTGGTGTCTAGGATGAGAACACCCACCAACCCTAACCCACCACGGCGCGCAGAAATCGAAATGGTAAGCGCTGACCTTAATGCCCGCGAATTCTGCAAGTAACCCATCTTTACTCGCTCGGCTCAGATCTTTCTCGTCGACGGACAGCCGGTCAAATTTTTCATTCAAAAGGACCTTCCGGATGACCTGCGGGGATCGTTGGAGGAGACGATAAAGGTGCGATCCAGATGCTCGTTGCCGAACGAGTCTGCGCTCATGTCCATGCGCCATGCTCGTCTCAGTTTGAGGGAGGGACTGTCGAGGCGAAGGTGCCAATCCGTGGCTATGTCATCATTCTGCCCGGTACACCCGAGGCCGACCGCCTAAGCGCAACCTGGCAAGTCGAGGGGAGACCCTACAGATACATCGTACCGTATACGTGGATCAATGCGTGTAGAAAGAGAGGTCGCATTCTCAGCCAGGTTTTCGTCGAGAACTGCCACCCGGTCAAGTTCTATCTTCACAAGTCGATCGCAAATTTGAAGACAAGGGAGGATTTGGCAGAAACTATCATTGTATGCTGTTTCGTGGCTCTTCCTGGTCCATCTTGATTTATCCTATTCGTCTCAGCTCCATGGGGGTGTTCTGTATGCATCGGGGGAAGATGCAACTGTCACCATTGCGAGCAGCCAAGTCGAAGCTTTCCGGGAGATGCGCAAAGAGTTGCAGGGAAGCGAGGACAGGTTTGTTGAGAACATCAAGTGGCTTCAAACGTGTATAGAGCAAGGCCTTTACTATCATAGTCCAAATCCCGTCAGGAATAACGGTGGGAGACGACCTGGAGACGAGTGAGTTTGTCAGTTGCTCAGTGAAAATGCGAGTGCCGAACATATGGTTAGGCGGACAGCCTTTTCAGACGAGGACGAAGCGCACCTTTGTAACTGGATTGCAACAGTAATCCCGTACAAAGAATCGGGCGGTCGCACAGGCAACAAAATTTACCAGGAGCTCGTTTCAAGGGTAAGCCTGACCCTGGCGTACTTTCTTTGCTTTACTAATAATGACGATCCAGGCAAACTCCCCAGGTTATGGGTGGGTCGAACGGCACACATGGCAGTCGTGGCGTGAGCGCTACAAGAAGAATGCAGCCCGGCTCGATCAGCACATCGCTGCAATTGTCAATATTAACCAGTCCAACGGTGTTGCTGTTCCGGAGAAAGCGCAGTTCGGCTATTTCAAACTGACAGAGGGTGGAAATAATCCCCGCCGGAAGCGCCGCAAGGCTAATGACGGAGGACAACCCGCATCGGGCCCAAGTCCCATAAGTGAGGCAGATAATGGTGCACTGGGTCCGAACTATGGCCAGGAGTCGCAAGAAAGCGATTGGGTCATTCGAGAGGGTTCCAATCCTGCCCCGAATTGGGCACGGCTTTCCGCACCTGAAGATACAGCAATAGACTTTAGAGATCAAAAGCGACAGAAAACTGGACCCGCGACCTTCCGCACATTCATTCTCACACCGTCCGGGCAGTACTCAAGTGAGGGCGAGCCATCATATTCAACCGGAACAGAATTTGCTCAAGACTTTGGTGTTCAAGCTTCCTTAAACCCTATTGAAGAGGAAATCTTGGGGATTGCAAATGATCTTCAGTTCCTTCCCGCCGAGGTACATGCATACTATGATCGGACGCAGGACATCGTTGCCACGAGGCAGCGTTTCGAGAGGGTGCGCGCTCTAATGGACACCATGCCGTAGCTCGAAGTCCGATTTAAAAGTACGTATGCTATGTGTATGTAAAGAAAGCGATAAATTTTACACGGTTAGAGTTGTCAAGAGATGTCGAGTTCAGTAAGTAATTGGTAGCCGGCTGCTCCTATTGGAGCGGAGGGGCTGTTTGGTTTTTTCCGTGGTCTAGACAAAAATATGAACAAGGTTTTCGCATAAGGTTTTCTCCGCACTCACTTCTCGCCTGCTGCCGCGGAAGGGAAGGAACTGAATAAATCTGGATGTTTTGGCGCGGGAGATTCGCTGATGAGCGTTATCAACGAATGAAAATATTTATACCATAGCACCACTAGAGACAAACCTAAAGAAAGGGTGCTGTAGCGCATCCGCCGCACTGATTCGTTGGTCCGGATCATACGTTAGCATTTTCGATAAAAGATCAATGCCAGCCGCAGTCATATAGGGGAATTTGTGACGAAATTGTGGAGAATGAAATGTAGGCAGTATTAGAGTTTTTGAGAGAGGAAGGGAGGCATAACCAGGCCAAGATGATGATGTAGGTGGGCTAAGCAACTTAAAAATCATGGAGATAAGTTCCATTTCATTTTTTGCTTGGAAGATAGGCTCTTTTAAAAGTAGTTCGCCGAATATGCATCCAACAGACCACATGTCCACAGCAGTGGTATAAGTGGTCGCCCCGAAAAGGATCTCTGGAGCTCTTGAGATAGAAACTCAGTAGGGGCATTGAAACGGAAAGGAAGAACGCGAACCGATACCACAGTGTAACCACGAGTTGGGTCATACCTCCTACACCCACCGGATCGCCGAACCGACGTGCTAGTCCGAAATCGGCGACTTTAATCGTTCCGCGGTTGTTCATAAGCAGGTTGCTCGTTTTCAGATCACGGTGTAGAATCCAATTTTTGTGGCAATGGGAAACCGCCGACAAAAGCTGAAGCAGAAGTGTCTTTATCTCGGATTGCAGGAATGGTTGAGGCATGAGGGTAAGGAGGGATTTGAGGTCGTGCTCAATGAAATCCATGACGATGAACACTCTACGCCGATATTCCATTCAAGTAAGAGTCCCTGTGTGATGCCCTTTTGTCGTGGTACGTGAATATGTGACGACGCACGCACTGAGTTAATGTTTCTCCGACGACCACCTCGCGAATTCCGACGACATTATCGTGTTTGCAGGCAATGAGCGCGTTTATTTCGCGCAACGCAGTGATGGGGAAGCCATACTTCTCGTCGTCGAGCTTGAGCTTTTTGAGCGCGACAATGTCGCCAGACTGTCTGTCGCGCGCACGGAAAACCACGCCGTACGAACCCTCTTCGATCTGGTTGAGCCGCTCGTAAGAGTAGACGGAGCGCGACGGGAGAAATCCGGGGTGATGGCTGCGTGGGGGAACATGGACGCTGTGCGAAGACAGCGCTTTGTTCATGGGAGCTGCCGGCAAACTTGGAGGAGGAACTGGGTCTGATTCATGCACACGGATGTTCTTGATTTTTTGTCTCTTTTTTATCACATTCTGGTCGAGTGTGACAGGGTTCTGGTCCTCTTCCGGCGCATCCCACTTTGACCTCTTGCGTGAAGTGGGTGTTGAAGGACCCGGTGTAGAGTCGAGGTGTGTGGACATGGTAGTGGACGGAACGTTGCAAGCGTTGGAAACATATAACTTCCATATTTGGACACATCTTCCCCAGGGTGCCAGACTGGGCATATAAAACCACCACTCCCATTCCCTTGAATACACGAGTTCGCCAACTAGGACCGCCAGCTGCTTGAAACCGACTCGCAAACTATGAGCTCTACCTTTGATCATTTCACATCCAGGGTGATCTTAGTCGCCTCCGTAAGCAGCTTATATGCGTACTTTTCATTGGCGATCATCCTCAGCTATCTTGCTTCCCATAGCTCACCGCAAAGCCTGGCTTGGGTGACGAAGTCCAGCGCCTCCTTACTAACATACACAAGTTCTCCAACTCTCGGAGCGAGCCGGGATGCCTCGTATTTCGCACTTCGAGGTCCGGTGATTTATTCAATGTCTACGAAGAGTAGGTATCGGGCCCAAATCTCTTCATCAACAATATCCAAACCACATTCCCTGAAATTTGGCTAGATATACCGACAAGAATGCTATAACGCAGTGAGTCGCTTGTCTTGAGCCCACGGTCCGTCCCGCTCAAATCTATATGCTGTCCAGACATTTTGAGACGGAAGGGTTCAAGGCCCTAGGGGCAGCAAACGTTTTGGTCGGGGTTTGTAAAAATAAATTTACGCATCCCCTTTAGATCACTCTAATATTGTATCCAGACACCTACTTTGAAATACTACGAGGAGTTCAAGAGCAGCCCTGAGGATTAAGGATGAGGAAAACGGAAATGACTCGCACGGTTGGAAGGAAGCTCTGTATATGATAGTAAATTTTGCAGGAACGAAACTTGTTCAAATATATGTATGAATGTGGAATACTTTTCGCTCAGCGGGGGGATTTGTGATATCTCGAAATCGCATCTCGAAACCCCTTTGCTTTACGGTATCTCGATTCTTGAACGTGATCGGCGAGAAGATCGACATGCCCACTTCGGCATTAAGATATTGAATATATTCTCCTCCTTCGTGTCAGCTCACTTGCAAAATAAGGGAGCCGTTGTATAAGAAAAGCTACTTGTTTCCTAGACTTCAAGATCCGTTTTCTCCTGCCAGTGCAAGCGTAAACATCAATATGATAACTCCCGTAAGCCACGTGACTGCACACGTCACTATTAGTATTTCTATATTACTACATGGTACGTTGCTCTCAAGGTGTCGCTCTTCCCCGGCTACTATGTCGATCACTACCCTAACTTCCACCAGCCAGTTAGATGGTATACTCTCCAAGTCGAACGGCAAGCTCACGGTACTCAAAAAATTTCCTTCTCTTCCTGCACTCGACTTACTCAGGCTCTCTAAAATGCATGCAGGTCATCGACTTCCACGCTACATGGTCAGGCACTTGGCACTCTGTCCTCCAGTCTCCGTTTTGACTCGTCTGTCTAGGTGTGGTCCGTGCAAAGTGATTGCCCCGACGTTTGAGGCACTCTCGCGGCAGTACGCAAATGTCAATTTCCTCAAGTGCGATGTGGACGCCGCGCAGGACGTCGCCCGACGATATGGTGTCAGCGCAATGTAAGCTGCCGTCCGCCTCGAATATTTGCTGGCGACCGGATACATGCTGCGATGTTCTGAGCCAATCATTTCAGGCCCACATTTGTGTTCCTCAAGGATAGCAACAAGCTCGAGGAAGTCCGAGGAGCCAATGCTGCGTACGTATCTTGCACACATTGCTTGCGTTTCAAGTTGGAGACTTCACGTAGCGCTAATTTCGAGCATAAAGGGCCCTCAAGGCAGCCGTTGAGCGTCACTCCTCTGGCTCATCAGGAGGTACTGCCGCATTCGCTGGCAAGGGTCAGACTCTGGGCGGATCATCAGCCCCTGGGCAGGAAATTGGTGTTGGGGGCATCGTCAACCTAACGCCGCAGGTGAAAGTGTTACTGGGGTTGGTGGGAGCATATCTGTTATTGTGGTACTTGTCTTAAATTCCGTCATGTTTTTTGAGGGGGAGTGTTACTTTTTGTGCGAGCAAGTTCACAGATAAAAATATAATGTGCGACTGGCAATTTAAAGTACAGACAAAGCAGGATCATGGGATAGCGGTAATATATCCAAAACATAGCATAAAAAGTTAGTAGGCAGGGACCTCACTCTCAATGCGAGCAAGACTTTCCAACTCCACGAACATAACCTCATCCAGCTCGCGCTGTACCATGACAGACCACAGTATATCGTCACGGTACCCACTCAGAAGGCCTACACCCTTCTCCACGTTCTTGTCTCCGACCTCACCATACCCCACACCAAAGGAAAGCGTTGGCATACTTGGCTGTGCCGAGTCAAACGAGTCCATTCCATCGTCAATCACCTTCAGTGTCTCGATTGATCGTCGCACGCAGGACGAGAACTGTAAGCGCAGCTCCGCCTGCGCCATTCCACCGCCCATGACCCTCTTAATAAAGCGTAGCATGACTTTCGCGAAGCTCAGCGAGCGATCCCCCCTGACGCGTGCTTTCAACTCTGGTGGCATGAGAAATGCGAGGGAGTATAAACCAAGGATGAGTTTTTCCAAGTAGCTCATCCACGATTCTTCCCGAGCTACAAGTTTGTAGTCATTGTCATTGGTTGGTAAGCGATGAACCAGCGCCTCGAATAGGCGCCATAGCCACGGTTGCGGCACCGCGCGAGAGATGACCTTGCGGTTAGGGTCAGGTTGGCTGATACGCGTAAAAACCTCTAGTGCGGTATCGTGTAGCAGGGGGGCCCGGGTGTGCCCTGTCAAAGGAATGCCGGACCGCATTAGACATGCGAACGGATTAATAGCTTCAGCCGGATCCACCAAATAGGACGAAATGAGCCCGAATACGCGCCGTGCTCTCCGCTCAAAAACCACAAGTGGCTGGGACGAGGATGACGGGGGGGACAGAGCAACAGCACCGGATAAATTAACGAATGTGCTGAGAACGTCTTTCCGAACCACAATGAGGTCGGGAAGGGAAAACGCCGTCGAGACGGCTTGGGGCGCTTCGCCTTGAGACGTTCGGAGGCACGTTATCCGCAAAAGTAGATCGACAAGAAGGGGATGGTGGGCCATGAACACCTGATTATCCGTAACGGCACTTAGATTGCGGAGGATGTTTAAAATCAGCCGGATGAGGTCTGCTCGTCTTTGTATTGGACTTGTGGCCGCTGGATCGTGGTCAAATTGTTTCCTCCCCTCCGAGGCGAATGGATTTGAGACTTCGTCGTGAGCGCAATTGACTAATTGGCGATTGGTCGGTGGCTCAGCATCATCGACCAGAGAGGAGTCGTCCACGTCATCCGGAAAGGCAAGCTCCTCGAGCAAATCCAAAACTTCGTCCAGCAACTCCTCGCACTGCCCGATCAGAAATCCAGTGTCTGGTGCCGCACTCCGCATCGTCGAGAGAAGGATGAGAGTTGTCAGCCCATATGAGAGTTCGGTGGAGATTCGCGAGCGGATGGACATGGTCAACGCGTCAACATAAACCCTGCCCCACTCGTTGATGTCGCGTAACTGATGCCCCCGAGATAATCGCAGCAGTTCGCTATGTATGTGATTTGTATCTCGACCGCCCGCTGTTTCAATCTCCCTGCAAAGAGGAACGTACTCGATCATCCTCCTTGCCTTGATACGACCGACTGAGGCCGAAGATGAAGGCATTTGAGCGGGCGGAACCACTTCAGAGCTACCGCGCTGTAAAAGAAGAGGTAGAGTTCTAAGTATTTATACCGGCGGGCGCCAAGAAGAATGGAAATTACCGATGCCACAGGAGAACCGGATTCTGACGACAACACAATATTAGCACATGCCTTCTAGCACCGGGATGAAAGAAGAGAGGTCAACATGCCTGTTTTCCTACGCGACCGTTTACCGTTGGGATCCTCGGCTTCGTCCAACTTCCGCTTGCGGCCTTCATTGTCAACATCAAAATCGCTAGCCACTGCGGGGAAAGAATGGGCAGAAGGGTCGGAGCCGACCGACGGCTGAGCTTGAGCTGCGCCGCCAGACGAAACGGGCGAAGACACGTTGGGTCCGTGATAAGGAGTCGGGCCTGAAAGAGAGGGTCTTCCCTGCTGTGTGAGTGAGTGCCGCTGCGCGTCGGCCATGCCTCTGCTATAGAAGTCATCGAATGCGCCGAGGATCATCATATAGATCTGGGCGAGTGCGATCGCGGTCGAGGTATTTCCATTCTCCTGGGGGTGTGGGAGCTGCTCTGGCAGACCGAATGTGGGAAGGAGGTTCGGCCAGGCGTTCTGAGCCTGGACCTTGCCGGCGCCGCCAGCTTGAAAAACAATACCCCAAAGTTTGTAGAGATCGACATCTCTGCCTGCAAGCTTGATGCCGCCCAGCTCGGACGCTGGCTCGATGTTCTTCCATGGGGACGAGGCAGGATCATAGGGCGCGTCTATGCCGGTGATAGACGAGGGGAGCGGCACGTTACGCATGATCATCATTTTTGCGAGACCCTGGAGAAAGTTGAGCTGACGGCTCTTCTGCGGGACGAGGGGCTGCCCGGGCTGCTGCTGGGGACGGTGTGCGGCGAGGGGGACGGGCTGGGGCGGCATACCGAGGGGGGAGGGGAAAGGCGGGCCTGCGGAGAGGGCGTGAGGAAAGGACGGATCTGGACGGAGCGGGAGCTGAGATGGGGCTATTCCCCCGAGGTAGTTAGCCGAGGTTCCGCCAGAGGCAGAGACCGACTGGAGCTGGAGCTGGGCCTGAGCGCGGCGGGCGTTGCCGGCGGCGCTGAGTGCGGCGAGCTGCTTGGAGGACGAGGCATCTAGGCCGTTGAACAGCGTCGTGTCGGGCGCGACCCGCCCTTGCGCCTGCGCCTGCGCGAACAGGCCCTGCTGCTGTTCGCTGGCAGATGGGCTGTTCAGGGGGACATTAATGCTTCTAATTATTGCGAGGAAAAAGCGCAGCCACGCACAGCATGGGCTGCATCGTCCTCGGCCGCGGCGAGTTGTCGGCGGGACGGCGGGTTAGTGGTTCGAGCTTGGCGGCACTGTCGACGACGCGGGGACGACTCGGACGACGCCAGCGGCGGCGACGCGGCCCTTTCAAGGATGTTCGCACAGCCGAGTGCAAACATGGTAATACACAAATACTATATTGAATAATAAAACAGAACCGACGGCGGCGGCGGGAGGCCCCCGCTACTCTGCATATTCTAATTCGTGCTGCCGGCAGCGTCCAGCAAACGGCGCTGCACGACTGGCAACCCGTTGCCCGGCCCCGTTATTCCATTTTTATTTGTTTATCTTACCGGGCACGGCTCCTGATATGGCATCTGCTGGGGGCTGTCCGCCCTCCCCCCGACGCACTGCGTCTATGCGCGTCCAGCTCTTCCCCTCTCCCCCAGCCTCTGAATGTCTGTCCCCACCGTTCCTCCCCCGACATACGACCAGCAGCATGAGCAAAGTCTCTCTCAGCACCCCGCCGCACAGGGCTCCAGCGAGTCCGCTTTGGTCCCTTCCGAGGCACAGCTCCTCATCAGCCCTTCCCCAGGCGCCTCTCATTTTCAGAAGGGCTACCTTGGTGCACACGGCGAGCGCGCCGCCGTCGAGGGCGAGCTGCAGATAAAGGGCGTCCCCGTCGCGTCCTGGGAGAGTCTGTGCGCACACTTCCAGTCCACGCGTGTGTCCGTCCTAACCATGCTTGCGCCACAGGTCCATCTCTTTACGCTCTACCGAGTCCACAGGCGACCACCAGATAGAGCTGAATTCGTCCACCCTCGAACTCTACTCTCGCAGCCAGCCGACTAGCTCTTCTCTTTCCAATGCGCTCACGGTCGCTTCCTCGATCCCCTTTTCGATTCCGCTTACTCCAGACACCCCGCAGTGTCTCCATCTCGGCCGGTCTCTGCTTTCCCATGTCCTGACAGCTAATTTAAAAACAACGGACCCTTTGCTCCCTTTGTTGACCCGCAGCATTGCCGTGCATACTCGGAGATTCACTTCACATCTTCCGGTCTGCGAGGTCCTGCCGCTCGTCGTTTCAACGAGACAGCCCACTCTAGTAGAAGTTCAGGTTCCTCGCACCACCTACAGAGTGAACGAGCCCATCCCTATATATGTTACTATACCGCCTCCCGATCGAAGCGTTATTTTGGACCACGGCTTTACCCTCCGAAGCGTCCGGGCAGAGCTAATTCGGTCAGTGAAAACGAGCGACTATGATTTATCGGCTGGCGAACCTGGCGAAGATGGCTGCGACGAGGGTAGCTTTTCAGATAGTTCCGACTCTGCTTCGAGTGGCGGCGTCCCCCCTAGCGCAGAGTTCGTGTCAGATTCTCTTGACAATGGCTCGATATTATATACGGCACCGTCCTCCGACGTTCCGGACTCCGTAGCTGTATCAAAGTCGCCATACGAGACTATTCTCGCTCGTTCCGGAAGCTCGTGTCGATTCCATACGTCTCGGTCCGTGAAGCTAAGGCTCGTTCTTCATGGCAGCTCCTTCAGCGGTTCGCCAAGTGGAAACATGTCGCAGCTTCCCGACGGAGATAGTAACCTCCTGGAAGGCGAGTCTCAGTGCGCATCCATCACTCAATCAACTCTGCTGCATGCGGTAGAGTTCCGAATCCAGGTTCGCGTAACGTACTTGCATGTCTCGACCCGCTCAGAGCGTACATATCCACTCATTATCCCTATTACTGTACTCCCTCCACCCGCACCTCTACCCGAAGTCGACTCATCAATCGACTCCGCATACATAAAAAAGCACGACCGTCCGCCGTTGAAAACTGTTAGGAGGGAGGATTCCGACGTATACATAGGCGAGTCCGAAACAAATCAAGCTGGCCCTAGCGCCCTACCTCATGGCGCTCCTCCGCCCTTCGATGATGCTCCTCCACCATTCTCTCTGGGTGAGGCCTCGACATCGTCCCATCTTCCAACGTTCTTTGAATCGGAATCGGAAATCATCGTTCCTTCTGTAGATCACCCAGCCTCCGCGAACATACTTCCACCAGTTCCCGCAAGCACGACCTTCGAGGGTGAAGGCATTTTATTTGGGTTTCCGCCATCGGAGCGTTACGATGGGCATTCGGACGAGACAGCGCGTTCGTCCACTCCTCCACCGTCGCTTGAGATGGCGGAGGATGATGCAAACGTCACCGGTCTTGCCGATCTGGTAGGCCAACCGGAGCGTGCCATGGACGCCCTCAACCTGGCACTGGAACAGCATGAGGAAAGAACACGGGGCGGTGAACCCCTTCCGCCGCCGCCTCCACCTATGGACGACCCATCAGACCCGCCACCTTCAATCGACTCAGAGTTTCGATCGCGCGACCTAGACCCACCGCCATCGATATTATCCACGGATTTTACAACTACCAACACAGCGAGCACGGTCCCGCCTCCATCTCATCAGAGCCCACCAATTGGACGAGCTACTTCTTTCCCGGGTGAGCCTCCAGCGACTCTGGATGTATCCAGCAGAAGGCCGAGCGTCCCCGAGGAAGCGTCCGCAGTTTCGCCATCTCATGCCCCCCCTCCGTATCTAAACCCAGCGGCATTAGGTGACGTCGAGCATGTGAGCGGGCCACCGCCTTATGTAGATTTAGTACCGGCAAACAACACCAGGTCGAACTAATAAGTATGCATGTAGCCTTTAGTGTATTCTCTCCATCAACACACACCTTACCTGTACGCACAATGTCCGTATCATATCGTTACCACCTTGATCTGTTACCTTCACTTAAATATACGACAGCACATCAGAATAAAAGTAGGACAGTAAGTGTCATTCAGTAAAACATCCTTTAGGGAGGGGCGTGAATTGTAGGGAAGAAATACAGGTGGGAAGTATTTACCAGGAACTAAATATGATATCGTAGAAGGAGGGAGTATAAGTCGGATCGTGATAGGAGTAAACTGGGACACCAGGGTATATAAATGTTTAGCAATTGCAAGCATCTTTACCCTTGGGAGCGTTCTCCCCCAAGTTCACGCCCTGCTGATTGCCATTTGTCCTTCCCGCAGGCCCGCCATTACGTCCGTTCCCACGTGTCGATGCCAGAATATGCTCGATAGGGATCTTCTTGGCTGTACGTTTCAAGACGTCAGAAACCCTTAAACAAGATGATTGGAGCACAGAAAACAGGGCAAACCTATTTCAGTGAACAGTTCGACAACACCGTCACCAGTCTTTGCACTTGTCTCGAAGAAGAGGAGACCAGCCTCGGTAGCATAGGCTTGCGCTTCATCCCGAGGAACCTGACGCAGTGACTCGGACTCCGCCGCGCCTGCCTCTCCAGGAGTGGCAGTCGCATCGTCTGGTTCATCCTCAGCGTCAGAGGAGCCTGCAGCACCGGCGGTTGATGAAGGCTGCACAAGATCGACTTTGTTTCCGGCGAGAGCGATAACAATGTTCGGATTCGCCTGACGCTGGAGCTCTTTCACCCACGACTTGGCTTTCTCCAGACTCGCGGCCTTTGTAACGTCATACACAACCACGGCAGCTTGCGCATTGCGATAGTACATGGGCTATGTAAGAAACCTGTCAAGGGCCACGTCGCAGGGGTAAGGGCAAGAAGTGTACTCACGGCAAGAGAGTGGAAACGTTCCTGCCCTGCGGTGTCCCATATTTCATACCGTAAGACACGATCCTCCAGACGGCATTTCTGTGTGAGGAAAGCAGCTCCTATTGTTGGCTCCTTGTTCGCTTGGAACTCATTAGACACCTGGAGAGCGGTTCAGAACTGTGACAGAGACGGAAGAGACCAAGTGTAGCTCACGAATCGAAGGACCACGGAAGACTTCCCCACAGCAGCCTCCCCTACACCACAGAGACATTAGAATCGACCATAAAATTCACACAAGAAAAGCCCGCAGTGTCAAGTCATCCAATGTTCGATGACCTGATAACATGCCCAGTACAAAAGAATGAACGGAGGGTACTCACCTAACAAAACAAGCTTGACCTGGACAGACTTGTCCGACGGCCCAGATGCAGCTTCAGCCATTTCCGCCCTGTTTAAGGATGTCGAGGTTGAAGGGGACGAAGTGGCGAAACGTGTTGTCGAGGTGGTGATGGTCGACCGCAGACTACGTCGGCTATGACCGCGACTACTGACCAAGTGCCTCAAAAGGCGCCTCTTTTCCGCGTCCAGGGCTTTCAGTCTGCAACCTCCCCTTTCTAACCAAAATATTATTCAACTTCATGTCTGGAACTGAAGATGACCCCATTGTGTCTGTGCTACCTATCCATCTCTCAACTGCACTCCTGCCGAATATCCACCTCCACCAGTTCCCGCTCCTCACCCGTCCCTTGCAGGTCCCGCCTTCAGCCGCACAGAGCGGCAAGAAAATTCGCGCAAGGCTCAAACCCAAAGCTTCCCGTTTAGAGGTACATGTGCCTGTCGACATTAGACCTGAAGTCTGGAACAAAGAGCGCGGTATGGAGCTCGGCCAGGCGCGAACGACGGACGACGCAGAGAAAAACTTGGACTCAAAGGAGAAGGACACCGCTGCTGACCAGCGGCTGTCTGAAGTGCGCATGAGGAGTGAGCAAATACCTAATAAGGGTGCATATATGCTTGGTATCGTCCGTGATGGTGTGTTCCAGTTTTCTCGTATTTATTCGTTATCATAATTATGTGTTAACCAGGTCATATCCACCTCCATCCAATTAGCCAGGCCCACCAATTTCGTCCGACATTAACATACATGGATGTACATCTGCGCAAAAGCCGGCGAACGAGGTCGGGAGCTGAAGACGACTCGGATTCGGATGATGGACCGCCTCCTGACCCCGATGACCCAAACCCGACAGCGTCCACAAAGAAGGAACCGAAGCAGACGGGTGAGGCAAAAGACGTGAATGTATCTGTCAGGAAGGCGGATGATAAGGGCGTACAGTCTTTTACTGGTGGGCTGACTGCGGCACGACGCGAGATGCTTCATGCAATGAGAGAGGAGGACGAGGAGCCATGGCAGGAATTCGAGTATTGCGACGGAGAGGTATACCTTGTCCATTAGCGGCCGTATAATTCACACTAATGAATTTTGCAGACTGAGGAAGCGGCAGAGTCTTTCAATGCTGTCTTCTCCTCTTCTGAAGACAAACTTACGTGCACGTCAGATCTGACATCTTTCCTGAAAAATATTCCAGGCTTATAACATTCGTTTCATGAAGACAAAGAATCGTATGTTAGTCGCTGTATAGACGCTCTGTTGCGGGCGTTGATGTGAAATGTGTTGATATCCGTGTATAATGCATATAGAGACGAGGCCGAATGAATAAACCAATCGTTCGCCTTGCTCTTCGGCATAAATAACAATTGTAGGAGGAGGCCGATAGAAAACTTAGACGGTGAAAATGTATGGGACAGGGTCCGGAGCAGGCTTTCGGAAGTGATGGTAGGCTGGTGGTTGTGGCTCTCCCGACTCCTGCCCATCAAAATTAACAGCTGCTGTTATGAAAAGGTTTTCGGGATGAACAGCATGTCTGGACTTATGTGAGTGTTTACTAATGTCGGAAGGAGTGTCTTGGGTATACGCTGGTGAAATGGCTCTCTCACTCTGTCGGTGGGCTGGAGGGAATGAAAACGGACCAAGAATACATTCGTCACTATACGAAGGTGTAAGGATCGCCACGATGATGCATTTTGAACGATTTCGCGGTGCGACGGTACAAACCGGCCGAGTTAAATAAGGAGATGAATGCAATAAGGGTCCATCGAGGGGTGGCAATTCTCCGTTTGAATGGCTCCTCGAAGCAACCTCACCCAGTCTATCAGAGAGCAAACTCCACGCATCCAACAATGAGAGTTGATTACGTTGATTACAACTCGCCATTGAGGGGCATAAATTCCTAGGGGTGTGTTCCGGCGATGTACTAGTACTTTTATGCACATATGTACACCCATTTCAATACTTGAATACAAAATAAGTAAAGACGTGCTTACGTACTTCCTCTCAGGTTTTTTAAAATTTAATCGAACCCTCTGTGTCGAGGACCAGACTCGGAGTAAGAGCGAAGATCAGCAGTCTAATACTAATAACACTGACGCCTAGAAAGCATGGATAACGATCAGAAGTCCAGGCGGTCTCCAGTCATCCTCATCACTGGAACGCCCGGCACCGGCAAGACAACCCATGCTCAGCTCCTTGCTCAACAGTCCCCAGTCCCCCTCCAGCACATTAATATCGGCGAACTGGTCAAGGATAAGGGATTACATGAAGGCTACGATGAAGAATGGCAGACATACATTGTCGATGAAGACAAAGTGGGCAGTTCCGATTTTGTCCTGTTCGTGCGATGCCGTTCCTGAAAAGCAACCATCTCAGCTTTTGGACGAGCTGGAACCACTTGCATGTGCAGGCGGTCTCATCATTGACTGGCACACATGTGACATATTCCCAGAGAGATGGATCGATCTCGTTGTTGTCCTTCGATGTGACCATACGCAGCTTTGGGAACGGCTAGAACAACGGTACAATGCACTCGACACTCTCACATATATGCGCGCAGCCTGACGTCGTTTTCAGGAACTACTCGACAAAGAAAATTGAAGAAAACAATGAATCCGAAATCATGCAGTCCGTGCTCGACGAAGCGAGGGAGTCTTACGCCCAAGGCATTATCGTGGAATTAAAAAGCGAGTCTACGGACGATCTGGAGAACAATGTAGAGCGGATCGTTCAATGGGTACGGACATGGCGAAGCGACCATGGTTTTCACGATGGTGGAGTACCATGACTCTCCGAAAGGGATACTTCACCACTATATTCATTCGAACCACTTGGTTGGGTGAATAGACACGAATACTGATTCAAAAGCAAAAAAACCACCCTTGAATTGTGCAAACGATACAAGTTTGATCTCATCAGGGTCCTAGAAGAATAAGGAAAGAAGCGAGGAACACAACAATGTCAGTAGCGTTGAGACCAAAGATGCCGGCCGGGCAATGCAGTCTGCCGCATTCACAGGAAAGAATCCGCCCGCTGTGATGGCACTTGTAGCCATAACCACTGTCACAGTAGTTGTAATTGGATCGCTGTGTGTGTGAAAGAGTTGGTTAGAATAGTACTGACGCGAACGATGGCAGGCGCAAAGAAACCGACTAACGTTGTGGTAACAATTTGATTCGAACCTGTCGCCACTGTTTCAGTCTGAGTCGTAGAAGAAATGACCACAAGTGTTACAGTCGTGATTGGCTCGGTAGCACTGGTCACTGATGATCCACTCGGCTCTATTGTCCATTGTGTAGGAAATCCCGATTCTCCCAATGTGATCGTATGTGCAGCACTACCACCTGAAAGACTGGGTATGGTAACCCCTGAATTTGGGTCAAGATATGGGTTGATGGAGGGAGCTGTATCAGCCTGTGGTTGTATCTGCAACTGATTGGAAATGTCGTTGCACTGTGAGGAATCACTGCTTTCGTTTGCGTTGTCGACTGTGACGTTCAAAGAGGTAATCGAGAAGAATGCCTACGGGAAGTTGTTAAACAAAGTAGCTCGGATAATGAATCGGATAAGTTGTCGATGAGATCAGAATGCGGACCTCATTGTTGATGTGAGCACTTTCATAAAAAGTAAGCTAGAAAAGCCTTGTTAGACAGACTGGTGAACGCCTTAGAGGGCACTTACATTATATACGCCCGGAGCCACACAAGGAGGTATCGGCCAGTTCAGATGCTTCACTGTACTCCCCGGCTCTTGAGTAAGGAGGGTTGTATTATTTGAAACCGTAAAGTTCGAACGGGTTTGCGACGAGACGAGATATAACTCCAGTGAGTCATAGCGAGTCGAAGCACTTGATCCCGGAATGAATGAGGTCTGCGCAATTTTTCCATCTCCAGAGAGCTGGTCAAAGGATATTATTATAAGTTAAAACGGCTGCACATATGTGGATACGAAACATCTCGGAGACATACGTCGATGGCAATGACGAGACTACTACCCGCGTGCTGCGTACTGCATAACTGTAAACGTCACCGCTCATCACACATGGAAGTGCACACACCTTCCCGGAGCGGGCGCGTCGCTTATAGCAAGGCCTCTGGTAAAGAATTGGCCATTGCTTTGGAAAGCCTGGCCAATGGCTAGGGACGACAAGTAAAGGAGCGTCGATGCGACAAGAAGTCGGTTACATAACCGGGGAGTTTTATAGCGGAATTGACGTGTCAGCGGCGTTTGTGTAATTGCGAAACACTTTTTTGCGGATGAAGGTGCATGATCGTGGGCTTGCGGTTGAGCCATGAATGCAACAATTCCGAGCACGAGGTGGGTGGGAGTGTCACTGTGAGTGTCGAAGGATCGGCTGAAACGATAGGGTGGGAGTATTTGAGTGAGATAGATGCGAAAGACAGCCGTTTCCTACGATACCATCCAGGGGGGAATACATGTCCGTGACTTTATCGGTATTTTTTCAGAGGATGGCAACCTACTTATAGTATTAGCCACCGCCCTGTGGCCCAGGGGAAGGAGGTGATCGGCTTGACATGCTAGGTCTACTGTTCAATCCCAGTGTGAAAACATTTGGA